>JAOEHY010005578.1:0-17500 GCA_025447955.1 Psilopsiagon aurifrons | reverse complement strand
TTTCCATAATAATGAGAACAAGAATAACTCCAAGTACATGGATGGAAATAGAGTAGGAGAAAAATGGAAGAAAAGAAGGGAGAGGAGGAAAGTGAGTGAAATAATAGTTATTGGCAGTCATTTTGAAACCCATTTGAATGTTTCACAGTAATTTTTAGGGGAAATTTGGCTTAGGGGGTGCTTCTTGCGCAAATGTGTGGGTTTTTTGTCTCTGAGAAAATTCAATGAGAGCCACATTGTAGGAAGTGTACAATATATTGGCAGGTAGATATTGTCAGAAAAAGGGCTAAACAGGAAAAAATCTGTTACAGAGGCATATTATAGCTTCAGCCACAAGATGCAATGATGAAAAACAATACCTCTTGCTGCTGAGAGCAGACAACCATGATTTTCAGGGAGCTGTCGATGGAAACAGTACTTTTCTTGATGCATATATGGAAATCCAACACAGAGCATGTGGTGTTCCTGTGGCTAATGAATTCTAAAGCAAAGCCAGGATCTGGAAACATGCAGAAACTCCTCACTGCAGGGATCTTTGGCACCATTGTGTGCTTCTGTGGCTGAGACAATAGGAACAATTTTATGCTAATCAGTGGAAATAAAATGCAACATTTTAGTACAAGAGAAATTAGCTGACACCAGCAATTGAACTTTTCTAAGCAGAAGTTTGGTTTGTGGGTTATCAAGGCAGATAATGCAGTGAGGCACTTCAAACCTAATGCAAGTTCTGGCAACTGGAACATGTGCTTCTTTATTTTTCCTATTTATTTATTTATTCTTTTTGGCAGCTAGAACATTTGCAACTTCTCTATTTTCCTTATTTGGTTGGGGTTTTTCTTTCTGATTTTACTGTTTCAAGGGATATAAACTATGCCTTGCTTACAATAACTTATTTTTTCTTTGGATGGAAGGATCTACTACTTTCACATGCCTAGCTTAAATGTCCTGGTTAAGGGTACTTAAAAGTGATTGATAATAGGTTCTCAGAAAACAAATACAAAATTAGAGGCAGTGGCAGAGAGAGGTCAAAGGCAAAGGGCTAGTGGGAGTGAACCTGGCCAAGTACTAAGGGGTGATAGGCAGAGGACGCTGCATGAATATATGTGTGTGGAAAACTTTCTATTGGATCGCCTGTAACTCTTTTCAGTCAGTTCTGCTGCTAGACCAGAGCTTTTCCTGGACTTTTATATATAACCCCTAGGTAACACATGTGAAAGTATGTTAAATGAATATTATACATTGTTGCACATTGAACATTTCAGAGATAACACGCATATACACAAAAAATATTGTAGACTTTCTTCCTTGTAACAAAAATTAAAGAAGTAGTGAAATAAGTAAGTGAAGGCATTACTTGTTACAATTTTTATAAGCATACTATTTTAATATTTTTTATTTTTTTTTAATATATTTTGGGAGGTAAAGTAAGAGGAATCATGGGCTTCTGATGCATTAGAATGTGAGCATGAAGGAAGTTGCATATCACTGTTTAAATCATGAACATGCTGGTAGAAAATGAGGATTCTGTGAAAGAGGCTTTTTATTGAATGAGAGCAGACCCTGGGCCCAAATAGCTTCAGGGAAATTACCCTGATGCACAGTTCTGCTTTAAAATACCAAGACACATAAATTGAACAATGGAGTCACTTAGGATGTACAGGCAGAAATATGGAACAACCTAATAAATTTGATTAAAGAAGTTACCCACCTTCTGTGAAACTGATACTCCCAGGGTCTGCCTCTGTGGTAAATATGGTTTGTCTAACAAAGCCTTTCTTGGCTAATTTGCATTAGCTTGTGCTGAAGTGTTTACCACTAGTGATTTTTAGTAGCCCAAATACTGTAGAGGTGTTCTGATTATTAGTAATATTAGGTATAAACTATAAAATTAGATATAAACTATATCTGAATGTTCAAATGACTGCAGATGTTCAGTCACGAGGCTTGCAGCTCATCCCAGAAAGAGTCAGAAATAGCTTTCAAAATTGAAAACTTTTGATGACAAAAATAAAGGCTGCCTGAGAACACAACACAGAGCATGAGAGTGCAGTTCGCAGTACTGGCATCAAAGAATATGAGTGGAATTGGTGGAAAAGGAGTCTTAAAACACATGGAGCATTTGTGTGTGGTCCACAAGATCAAAAGGGCTTTTTTTGTGGCAGTAGTCAGTATTTTATCTTCTTGCTTTACCAGTAAACTAGGAAACACTTAAATTGATAAGCAAAAGGGATAAAAAATAATGTTGATACTACCCAAAGAAAAATAATTTTTATTTAAGAGGCGATTTTAACAAAAACATGCCTTTCAAAGTACTTCTGACTAATTTGTACATGATGAAAAACATACTGTGTTAGACACTAAAATAGAAACAAATTGGCTGCACTAACAAGGGAATATTCTTTAAATGAAAATTCTTGTTCCATGTGTTTAATAAACTCTGAGTTGGAGAGGATTTATATCTCTATAGGGTATGCCAACCTGGGTTTTTCAAGGCCACAGTTCTGACTGAGGAAAGAAAGATAGATTAGATAGACAGACAGACAGACAGACAGACAGATAGATAGATAGATAGGTGGATAGATAGATAGATAGATAGATAGATAGATAGATAGATAGATCTAACAGCAACCTTGGAAAGGGTTTTAAAATTTTCTCATGTCTGCAAGCTGGGACTAGTGACAGTCTGACACTACGAAAGGACCAATGTTAGGCATGGGTATTATTATGTACCACTGCAGATGACATCTTTCAGATGAGAAATACTTAGGCTGCAGCCTGGGGTTATTAAAGACAATATCACATCCCTCATTCCCTAATAAATAAATGAGTTGTGTCTACCTAATTACTTCTCAAGTGAAATCTTTATTTTGTTGATGTTTTGGTTGACTTGTTCGGGGTTTTATTCTTTGTGTGAGTGGCTCCAAGTTCTTTAAATGAGACTCTATTTGCAGCTCAGATATCCTTCAGCTGCTGGTTTGATAGACATTTCATAAAAAGTGTTCCTCTCAATGCAACTGAGTTCAGTAGGATCAGAAGTGACAGGGAGGAAATATGTTTATGCTTAGATTTTTATACTGTGAGATTAATACTACTGAGAAGTTTCTTGAGTTTCCCATGCAGGCTAGGGATTAAACCTTGAAGTATGTTAGGCATAACATAGTGTTTCAAAGACGACAGAATATGGCCTTTATATAAGCTAAACTGCAGCTTCTGTGCTTACTGCTGCATGGAAGTATATAAAGCATGTGTGTGAAGGGTGTAATGATCTGAGGTTTGACTTTGAGGATGCAGGTTCACTTGTTGCCATTTCTGTTCTATGATGCAGCAAAATCTTTCTGGCTCAGAACCTGATGTAAACTGAGATAAAACTACCTCTGCCTTCCTAAGGTCTGAGTTTTACTCTACAGTCCTCATTTTCTAGAATTAAGTAGTGACAGAAGTGGTGCAAGAAAAGGGTCAGGAAAAGGAAATAGGGACAAACACAAAGTTTCTGCATTGCTTCAATTTTAAAATCAACTCAGCATCCCTGCTTTCTTACCTACCCTTCAGTATTCTGCCTTGCTCCCAAGTTTATTTGAACCTAGTGCCTCACATAAATAAAGACCATCCTCATATGTTAAAGAGGTGTCAAGGAACTACTTGCTTCTCCCAACTGCCTAGTAGCAAATGTCTCCTGGGCCTCCTTCCTACTGGAATAACAAGTGATGGATGTGGGTACACAACCATGTGTGCAGGCCTTCTGCATCCTGCTTTGTCAGCACTTGGATCACTAAAGCAGCTCCTGGTGACCTCAGAGCTCTTCAGTCAAGCCCGAACAAAGCTGTGAAATAGAGAAAAGTTTTTATACTTGTGCATGCCATAATGCAGGAGAAGTTATGGCTACAACATCAGGGACTAGATACAAACTTTCTTCTGCTGGTTTGTTACATTGCTATAACTTTTATTTATTTTTTTTTTAAGGAACAGCAGAAAGTGGATGAAAAATATTTCTCTCTTATCTGTGGTTGATTTTTGTGTGATAATGAGAAACTGCAAGAGCAATAGTTGACACTTAGAGAAGCATCTCTTTTGACTTAGAGATATCAAAATACCTTGTGTTCAGTATCATTCTTTTCAGGCCACTCCAAGCTTTAAAAGAATTGCCACTTTTGCAGTCAAATCCAAGTAACATCTGCTCTATGCAACCAGTCAATATTGTGGAAAAGTTCAAAGAATAAAGATCATTAGTAGTGTCAGCTTTACAACCAGAAGGTAATGGCATTGAAGTGAGCAAGTATAATAGCCAACAATACCAGGCTCATTAACCAGTGATTTATCATGATGAAAAGACCTGTTTAACCTTTAGTCTTCACATGCTTTCTGTTTTTAACAAAAAGACCTATTATTTCTAGTTGTCAAGTGATAATTTGTGGGTTGTTAAAGGGATGTATTAAATTATACTTTAAACGATTATACACAATTACACAAATATTGCGCTTGCAATGGGATAAGTTAAAGCTAATATGATTCTCTCCCCCCCTTTTAACTTTGTTCATCCATTTGAAAATCAAACCAAAGGCATTATATATATTAAGGATATCAGTATGTGACTTCTAAGCAAGTTAAATAAGGTTTGATTTGTGCAGCAAGCAACACCATTGTTCCATGAAGCAGCAAAATCCACATAAAATATTTTGAGAGCTGTATAGGCCAGTGCAGAAACCTTGTTCTTACCCCTGAATATACAGACGCACATAGCTGTCTGTTGTGTAAAACCATGTTTCTTTCAGCCATATGCTGGCTTGTGTCATTAACTTTAACTGTGACATTAACTTTAATTTTTTCTTGAAAAGCAAGCACTGTTGATTCTAGACAGTTTTTGACACTTGCCATGTAACCTTTCCTATAGCAGATCAGCCAACACAACTTTTTCTAACCTACAGTATCCACGACTTGCCAGCAATAGGCCTCTCTGAAAATGCCAGTTCTGTTCAATTGTGCCAAACTGTATGGTGGCTTTTGTGATGTAGACAAACTTCCATCAGGGATTTGAAAGACTATGAGCCTCATTTCAGGTCTAATTGGATCATTTGTGGGACAATTCAGATTTGCATTGCAGGGCACTAGGAGCACCATGTCACCTTCTGTGTAGTTTCATGGTTTTTTTCTATCTACGGATTTGATTCTCTCTCTATTCATAGCCCAAAGAAGTGGTGAATGCCCCATCTCTGTGAGTGTTTAAGGACAGGTTGGATGGGGCTTGGAGTAACCTGGTCTAGTGGTAGGTGTCCCTGCCCATGGCAGGGGGTTGGAACTGGATGAGCTTTAAGGTCCCTTTCAAACCAAACCATTCAATGATTCTATAATACAAAGATAAATTTATAACTGATTCAGTAATTCTCCAAGTGTTTCTGTAGACAAGGAGATTCTAGATGTACCAACTAGCACGAGCAGATAAAATAGAATTATTGTGGACTTCATAGCTGTTTTTTACACCTATATTTTCAATGTTAAACATTCAAATATATTGACAATTTCATATGCAAGTTTGAGACAAGTTACTCAGCATTTAAGAAGTTAGTAGGAGCACAATGATACTGTTAAACATGGTAGTACAGAGTTAGTACACAATATCCAAAGTGAACAGTCATGAAGGATTTTTTAATCGATGAGTAGATTTTGTGATTTTATTAATTTACAGGTAATGCTGCATTTGGGATAGAGCTGTTCTAACGTGTTTTATTTCCCTCAAGCTTTATTAACACAGCTTTTGATCTGTTCTTGGGAAAATGGCTAGGTACACTTCAAATTACAGACACTCTAGATCTATAGATCTCTAGAAATCCTCTGTACAGATATCTGTAGATATTCTCTTCCTCTCTTTACCTACAATACTAAAATACTGAACTCTTATTTTCTGCAGTGAATGTGTTGTATGAATTTTTGGGGGAATTACTGAGAATGTTTCACTGTGATGCTGATCCTCAACTCCATGGTGATCACTTCTAGGTCTGGAAAACCTTTGGGGATGTATTGCTATCTACCAATTTGGTTGGGAAATAGTCTTGGTTGTTGAGAGAGTATTTGAAAGTCTTGCTGCATTTGGGAAAGATTGGAATGAAAATACACCATAGTGATCCCTTTTTGTCCTGTATTTCTGTATTTGTTCACATTTCTGGAGTGCTAGCTTTGGTGTTCTCAATGTGGGAAACATCAAATCTGTCTCGCTTATGCAGAGCAACTTTGCAAAGCACCATGGTACAAAAGCACGGAGAGGGTGAGATGAGCTTCGCATTTCTTGCAGGTGGTGAGTCACTATGTATTAAACATTCAGAGAGATAAGAAATGAAAATAAGACTGGAAGAACCCCAAGCAGAGGACACCGATCTCAGAGAAAAGATACTTCATATGCTGGCTTCAAAGATCACTGACTCCTTATGCACAATGTAATTGCAGTAATATGAAAGACTGGCAATCATACAGCATCCATGTCATCATATAGCCTGGTGGTTTTAGTGCTTTCTGTAGAAGTCTTTCAGCTCTTTTCAAGAAAGGTAAGGACTGAAACCAGGTCTTCTGAGTGATCTCCACCTGAAGGGGCTGCAGAAGTATGTCACTCAGGATTCCTCTGAACATACACTTTCTCTTTACTATTTTCCTTCCTTTTTTAAAAAAACCAAACAAACCCAACTCCAACCCCCCCCAAAACCAACATATGCTTCATTCCAAAGCATTTCATTTTAGCTCTAAACTTTTTTTTTTTTTTTTTGCTATTTTTCTGCTTTATATTTGATCAGGAAGCTAAATACCCTGTGAATGAACTGTATTCTATCAATCAATTGAAGTCTATTACTCATATGTTTGAGAGGATCAGGCTCCTAAAACAGTGCTTTTGGTACAATTAATTCTCAGTACTTTCCCAACGATCTAGTAACAAATGGGAATCATTCCCTCTTTATCCTTGGTTGCTGCAGGACTCTGCATTTTGGATGAAATTTGGGCCTCTGATGATTTCAGGAGCTGGGTCGCCACTTTTGTCTTTCTGCTGCAGTGTGATAGGGAGGGGATGAAGAGACAAATCTCTGAAGGAAAGAAAAAGATAAGTAACCTTGCTTTTATGTGTAGAGTTATAAGATTTGAGTGATTGACTGCAATATCTTTTAAAAAGGGACAGGATCTCTGTCTCTTGGATTGCATTTTTGCCTGAAATAGAACTTACAATACATTTTTGCCTGTGAAAAAAAGGTTACTGTGCAAAAATGTGCATGTGCATATGCGTAAACCTGTCAATTTCCTTTGAAAATGTAGTAAATACTCAAATTTTGTGTTTAGCTTTGAAAAATTTGTGAATGATGTAGTTTGTGAATTCTCATTTTCTTTTTCCCCTCTTCCTTGTGAGAAGAATTGAGTAGGTTCAGTTTTTATACAAAACTATTTGTACCACTCAGCGGTGATACCAGATTAGTTCCACACCTGTAACAATTATTTGCTCTTTTTGGGTTCCATTTTGTTAGTTCCTGAATGGACCAGAACATTTCAGGGTATGTTACCTTAGAGGTAACTCATGTGTACAAGTGCTTTCCTACATGTGGGTTGAAATTTCCACCACTGAAGCCTATGAAGTAACATGGTCTATGAGATCACGAGCAGCATGGTGCCTGTAGTAGGACTGCTAGGAAACTGGAATGTGGCTGAAGCATCATCTGGGGATGTCTATCCAGTTAGATGGGTTTATATTAATTTTTCAAAACTGAAAAATGTATATTCCTTTCTTACTGAGAAAAAAGCCCGAACCATATTAGAGTTAATTTTATTTGATCATCTGATAAACTAAAGTTGTACTGTAAATGGTAGTAAAGGAGTATTACTAGAAGACCCCAAGAAAAGGAAAAAGATGGATGTATTTCAAAGATGCGTTGTGTAACTGCTTTTAAAGAGAGCTCAAAAGCAGCACAGAAATACAGAGCTTGCCTGCTCAGTGGCTGGGCACATCCCATAGTCTATATCTACATACACATTAAAATGCACTTGGTCTCAGAACGGGCTTTTTCCACTCCCTCTACCCCGCTTCCCCCTCCCCATTCTGTGCTGCCTAACAAAAGGTTTTCAACAAAAGAAATTCTTCCTGGTTTGTAAAACAGTTGTGTAAAACTTGGACTGTAAAGCCACAGTTGACTGCTTTAATGTGGAACAGTTGGGAGGGTGGGGAATCGCTGGCAGGTTGGGACAGGACGCAGCAATGGTGCCCCTATTCTGTCGAGGGTCTACTTAGTCACACCACCTGCTCTCCCTATTCTTTCAAAGGCAAACCAGTCATGACAGTATGAACAGACGGATGTTTAGCCTCAATACCTTGGACACACAGCACCAGACGGAGCAAGGGGAGTTAAGAAAAGATAAATTAAGTGATCAATAATGATAAGGGACCTGTTTTAGCAGTAAATGGTGGGGACAGAGGAGACAGAACAAGGGTGAATGTGTGTTAAATAATGCAAGTGAGCTCAGCTAAACTCAAACTTTTTAAATCCATGTATTGTTCCCCCAATAGCCTTTTTTCACCAGCATTGGTTAATTGTGGTTTAGGTAGATGTGAAGTGCCCATAGGCACACATAGGCTCCTTCCCCAGTATAAGTCTCTTCAGAGTCAGCTGTGCTGTTCAGTACTTGTCGGGAGTGTGAGGAAAAGGTAGAGAAAAGGGTCTGTGACTAGGGCTGAGACAGTGACTTCTTTGCACCTCCCATCTTTGTGATACAAAGGGAAAAACAGTAAGGACCAACGAAGTTCTGTCAGAGAATAACAGTGCTTTGACAGCTGATTGACAGTTAAGTGATCAAACCCGTGGCCTTACTTTAACTGGCTATCACACTGTTCATCTCAAGGGCACTCTTCTTGTCCTGTCCTGCCTGATGTAGCAAAGATCTTGACTTCAGGCTTAGACTTCTAGCCCTACTGTGAGCATTGCTGGAAGTTTTTATACTGTACATTGTTTTATGTTAAGTATAATAAAAGCGGCAGTTAAGTAGCTGCAGAAAAACTGTGCAGTTTTATGTACCAATAGTCTGCACCGCGACAAAGGTTCCTCCACCTGTGGACAGTTACAGAAGAAACTGTTGATGTAGATGATCATGCCAGCTCAGATGAGAACTGTTATTTAATATGAACATGTCTCTTGTGTTCCTTTAAAGCCCTCAAAAGGGGCATTTTTTCTCTCTGTAAGATTCAGGGTTGAGGCAGTTACATAATCACTTATATGGCAGTAATGAGTTTGTCTTACTGTGCCTCAGCTACGCTGTGGTAGCAGCATACAAGGGAGAAGCTACTTGGTGTTTAGCAAGAGAGAATCCTGGAGTAAGTGTAGGCATAGAGGAAGGTGATATGATGCATTGTAAGTTTATAACTTCACCAATGCACCTTGTTCTTGTGTTGAGGCCACTGGTATCACCCACTCATTCAAGGCAACTGCACTTGAATTACTACTAATGTTACAATAGAATGGCTCAGTTGAAAGGGACCTATAACAATCATGTAACTGAACTGCCTAAGTGTCAGTGCGCAACATGTTGAGTGAACTAGGACCTTATGGCACTCTCAGCTCTCACATAATGGTTCAAAACCCTTAGAATATAATGTCTTACCTGTCCCAGTCTGTTAAGCTGATGAATATTCTCTTCTGCTTGTTGTTGTCCTGGTATGACTGAAGACATTGTAATTCTGTTTAAATGGATAATTGCCAGATCACACTAAGTAGGCTCTCCTGATTATACTTCATCTAGTAGATCATATAGGTCCCATGGCCTCAGCTCCTACACTTACCATTATTTTATCTGTGTACTTGTGTAATGCTTAAACAATGGTGCTGCACAATAAGTAGTAAAATGTTGTGAGCTTTCAAGGTGTCACCCATCAAAATGTCCCAGGATGCAAAAACTGAATGGTAGCGGTGTAATGGGGCACTGAATCTATTTCTGTGTTATAAAGGTGCATGAAAGTCTATTCTTTTTCACATGGCAGAAGAAAATGCAGCTTCCTAGAAGTCACTGGCAGGTAGACTGAAGGGACAGGGAGAACCATTTGACTCAGAAGAATTTAATTTGCCTCAGTGATTTGGTGATGGCTTGTAAGCACAGCTGAGCCCCAGCTGTTCTCCCTAGTGTCATCCTGAGCTAACAATGATTTTCCTTTTAGAGCTGAAATGCTTCCCACTGAGTGTTCTCCACAGCTGATTCTGTGCAGTGGGAACCCATTTTCTGAGAGAAGAAAGGCCAGCGCAGCTGCATGCAGACAGATGTTAGAGTCGGGTGGTTCTCACCACTGTGAAGGTGGAGGTGTCCTCCACAAACCACCCTGGCATTTCATGTTGCAATATATCCCTCCAACCACCCTGCCTTCTTGTGCTCCAGGAAGTGCTATTGCAGCCTTCCTCTGATGGCCACATCAGGTTCTATAGGCTCCAGTGAGAGCTCATGGCTTAAAGGCCCTGCACGGTGCAGGGTCCCTTTGTTTTTACTTTACAATGGTTTTACTGATTATGAGAATTCCAAGATAAGAATGGAAGAAGAGGTAACCCAGAGAATAAGCTTTCTGCCCACAAGCCACAGGCTGTTATAGGGATACCTGGTTATACACCATAGTGATGGTAAGTCAGATACCAATACTCAGAAACTGCCAATTCCAATACTTGGAATTATTCTAACAACCATGGGAGTTTATGGTTGTGGGCCAAAATCCTTTGTCCTTATGAAGCTAAACTTTTTACTTTCCACTTACTGAGACCAGTGAAGCTTTCTTCCAATGTGTGTTTCTTGGCTGCCCAGAATCCCAGAGCTCAGCTGTACTTTGAAGACCTGCCGAGGTTGGAGGTTGTAATGATATTTCCCCACTTTTATCTTTAATAGGTTTTTTTGGGGGTGATGGGTAGGTATTAAATAGAGTAGGACTGGAGGATATGATGGCTTCTTGCAGTGCTGTTAAACCCCAGTGCCACATCATGATCGTGCTTGAAAATGGGATGGCAACAATAACTAGAAACAAAGCAAACTGTCAAAACTGGCAGAAATTCAAAATACTAGCAAATAATGCAAAATGTTTCTGTTTCTGAAAGTTATTTCAGTCTTAGAATCATGAAATGTTTTGGGTTGGAAGGGACCTTAAAGCTCCCCCAGTTCTAGCCCCCTGCCAAAGGCAGGGACAGCTTCCCCTAGACTGGGTTGCTCCAAGACCCATTCAACCTGCCCTTGAACACTGACAGAGATGGGGCAGCCACAGCTTCTCTGGGCAACTTGAGCCAGCGCCTCAGCACCCTCACAGGGAAGAACAAAGATTCGAAGTGAGGCGAAATACAACCCACTGCCCTCTTCCTGTACTTTATCCTGTCATTATTCACAAGGAACAAGATGGACAAGCAGAGGCAGGAACTTCTGTGATTCAGGATCCTCTCCTGATCTCAGAACTGGGCCTTGTTAAGTGTAAGCATGCGATGAGGATTTTTTTGGCTCTCTTTAAAATCAGCAGCAGCGTTGAGATGTTGGTGAGTATGCTAAAAAAAAAGCAACAGGAAAATGTTCTATACAGGCAGTACATTGACAGTGCTGTAATAAATGTGGCTTGACTGACCACTGTTGTTTTATTAGGACCTGATCCTTGTGGGTGCAGAGGGATTTCAGCAGCAGGCAACTGCTCTCTTCTTTGTGCAAAGAACATAATCTATCCACAAACTCCATAAAGCAGACCCCTGCTTTTGGTAATTACCTTGATATATTCTGTGATAAATTATTTGAGTCTGAGGGATTATCATTCATGAGCCTGGCAATAAAGCTGTTTATGGGATATGTTATAATTTTAACTCCAAGAACGGCATGGTACATTAGGGTTGGTACATCAGCTAAATGTGCATGCAGCATCAGAAGATGATTCAAACAAACAACTGGGGGCATTATTATGTGCTCTGGAATTTATCACAGTGCAGCCCCAGCATGATTCATTTGGCAGCCTTCTCCTACGCCTTATTGCAGTCATTTTAGAAGACTGTGGGTCTTCTTCCACAGAAAATCAGCCTGATAGTAAGATGTATCCTATGAATAAAGTGTGTGATCACTATTAATAAAGCACTCCAATAAGCCAATGTTCTGGTTGGCTTGTTCACAACATGGCTTCTCTTGCACTGAGATGTTTAGATAGTAATTTGATGTGAATGGTGAAAACATACCTGGGTGTTTACTCTCATATGAAGAAATCATAAAATCATAGAATCATTAAGGTTGGAAAAGACCTTTAAGATCAAGTACAACCAAAAATGAATATTTTTGTTCAAAAGCCTCAAATGAATTCTATGAATTCCTAAATTAATTACCACTTCAATTCAGAAACATGTCTGGAAGAGCTAACTTGAACCACAGAATCTGGTAGTTTTGCAGCAGACAGACGATGTGTCTGACTAAAGCATTGAAGGGGCTGGCACTCAGAGCTCAGCTGGCTGAAGAAGTATTTATATTTTAGAGCCCTTTCTGTTCTGGCAGCTAATCTGTTTGGTCTACATTATAAATCCAAACATGAAAATAATGTGAATTCAAACTACACTTTTCTTAGGGGAATAAGAGGCAGCATGGGAACTTCTGATGCCCCCCTCCCTTCATTATTGTCCATACAGGATGGCAGGGACCTGATTTCTTATAGCTGTGAAGCTGAGTGTTACAGGTAGCCTTACCCTGCAGACAAAACAAACATTGTCAGAGCTGCTGCAGAGGGCTCAGCTCCTGCAAGGAGGAGAGAAAGAAGGAAGGAAATAAAAGGCATTGTTATCAAGAGAGGAAAGTGGTTGCTTGCACAAGCTGGTGGTACCTTGCGTAGCTTCCTGAAAACTCCACAGGGTCAAACACAGTCTGCCTGTATTCTCCATTCTTGGTTCTCAGCAGGGATGTGTGGCTGCCATAAATGAGAAGTGGGAAAGACATAAGGAAATGCTTGTTTCTAGTGGTGAGATAAAGTTTACTTTAAAACAGGGAGTAAAGACGGCACTGCTGTGGTGTCTTTAGAATGCCTTTCAGAATACTTAGATGCAGACACTTGTTAAGTAGCATAATTACAAAATTAATTGTTTTTTGGGCAAAATAATGAAATAATTTGGATGCAGAATTTTATTTGGTATCAGCTGCAATCAACACTCTTTTAAATGAGAAATGGGTAGAGCAGGAGCCCTTGTTTAAGCCTATAGCACATACAGAGAAGGAATCTTGTACATGATGTAGTTGTCACCCAACAGAGGCAGTGGAGGTCAGTGAGCACAGAAACAACTCCTCGGACTCTGGTAATCATGAAATGGTTTTGATTGGAAGGGACCTTAAAGCTCATCCAGTCACAACACCCTGCCACAGGCAGGGACGCCTTCTACTAGACCGGCTTGCTCCAAGCCCCATCAAACCTGGCCTTGAACACTGCCAGGGATGGGGGAGCCACAGCTTCTCTGGGCAACCTGCACCAGCACCTCACCACCCTCACAGGGAAGAACACCTTCCTAATGTCTCATCAAAACCTCCACTCTGTCAGGTTAAAACCATTCTCCTTGTCCTGTCCCTACAGGCCCTTGTCCAAAGCCCCTCTGTAGGTTTCTTGCAGTCCCTTTAGGTACTGGAAGCTAATCTAAGGTCTCCCTGAAGCCTTCTTTCCTCCAGGCTGAACAAGCCCAGCTCTCTCAGCCTGTCTGCATAGTAGACTTGCTCCAGACCCTGGAGCATCTCCATGGCCTCATCTGGACATGCTCGAGTAGGTCTATGTTCTTGTGTTGGGGGCCCAGAGCTGAATTCTCAGTACTAGAACCCACACCATCCAAGGATTCATGTCAGCTGTGGGGATATGAGGCTTCACAGTCTCTGTGCTGTCACCTAAAGGTGACAGAGCCCATGCAGGCAGCTCATTTCCAGAGAACCCTTCCAGGGTTAGGGCTGGGTATGTTCCTGAGGATAGAAGCTGTAGATGGAAGTTGTCTGGGTTTCGGGGGCTCCAGCAGCCAGGCAGATTGGTTGTGAACACCCATCCTTGTCTTCCAGTGGCCTGAGAGAAAGAAGATTCAAAGCTACTTTTGATGTGTATCTTCTCACACCCTTGAGCTGCCTCATCAGGTCAGCCCGCAGCCTGAGGCAGGCATTAATCAAGCCTATTTAAATCAGGTATGGAACTAAGGAGCAAATGTTGGGCTGTCTTTAATTTAAATATCCCCTTTCGCATCCAATTAGAAAGACAGTAGAGTCTTCTTGCTTTGTAAAATTCAGGTGAAAGGCTATAAATAACCACGGCATCACTGAAATACATGTAACTATATTGACTGTACATGGAGTCAGTAATACAGATTCAGTTACTGGTAACAAATAGGGCAAGTGTCACTATAGTTTTGTGCTGCTAAAACTGTTCCAAAGAGGAAATCCTGGAGTAGCACAAGGACAAATGACACGTTTTTTCTTAACATTGCATTGCCATTGTGCATTTGGTTGTTTTGAAGCCCAGAATATTTTCCATTTCCTCTTATCTCTAACTAAAGGAATATTTAGTTTCTCTTATTTCACAAACAACTACCATTGTTTGGGAAAAAAATGCACAAAATAAAAAGGCAATAATAAAACAAGTTGAGATTTTACTAGCAAAATTCACAGAAGTGTAATTACTATAATAATGGTGGTAAGCTTTAGGGACAAACTATTAAATAATCTGGAAAAAATCTGCTGGCCATGGGTGTTGCTTCTATTGTTGTTATTACGTTTGATTAGTCCCATCTTTCTGTGCCCCACAGCTTCATTTACGTAGTCATTTTTCAATTATTAAGCTATCCTGAACAGAAGAAAGCGTTCCTCAAATTCCTGCTGAAGTGATGTGTCCATGTTAGAATGTCTGAAATATTCCCCATCTCCAAATACCATGGCTCCTATTATTGTCTGTTGTGCTCTGCTTGTGCCTCCACATCCTGCCAAGCTTGTCTTTGGCATCAGGCTTTCCTGAATTGTTTAGGGTTTTTTTTTCTTGCTCTGATTGAAGGAGTATTGTTGGCACTATGGGAGAGACAACCTTGCGTCATTGGTCACACAAAGTGATTACTCCAGCTGTCCAAACAATGTAGGAAATGGATTTTTTTTGCATTAGAATTATGCAAGCCCAGCAAATACCCTCAACAATTGCTCCTTAAGTCAGTGAAATTTCAAGCCATTCAGTTTTCTTGTAAGGAGCTCACGGCTTCTTTGATGAGGAGGTTTGTTAAGCCCAAATGTGGAGAACTAATAAAATAATAAAAAGACTCCAGAGGTGTTTATAGATTTCAATTATCTCTTAGTTTCTCTCCCAGGATTGGGCTACGCAGGATTGTGCTGCCCTCAAGTAGTACTTGAGGCGAGGCTGCATTTTCTGCTGGCTGTCTCTGAGGTTTCTTCTTTGTGGCTGAATCGCCTTAGCGTGGGTCGTGTACAGAGGTGCTAAGGGCTCGCCTAGACAAAGCAGTCATGCTTCACAAAAGCAAAGGAGTAAAGGGAAGCCAAATTGAATCTCTAGCACCCAGCTCCTGGGCAAACAGACAAAACTAATGGATCCACTCTTGCTCCTCCCATCCAATTACTGTGATCCAGGACAGAGAATATGGCAACATCGGTTCACACAAACTCTAATGCTCTTAATCCCTTCCATACATATAAACCTCACATTCAGCATCGTTACTTCATTATTGAGCCACCCAGGCAGCCGGAGCATCGGAATGGACCCACCGGCTGCAGAAACCTGCCTCCTTCAGGTTTTAATCAGCTAATTAGGGATATGCAAATGAAAAGCTTATAGGATTATGCCTTGTCTAACAGCAGTCCTCCTCACAGTGATACAGTACTAATACAGGTGTTAGTAAACTGGCTATTAGGCACTGGCTAATTTAGGCCCATTCATGCTGGGATTGTGCTGGCAGTCCTGCCATTTGTACTGGGGTTTGTGGCCCAGTAGGAGATCTATTAGGGCTGTGGTGGGTCTGACACAAACTCATCCCTGCTAGATATGAAGTTCATAAATCCAGTTGGTTTGATCTTTAGCCATACATACAGCAACCCAGGACTGAACTGGGGACTTCTCCCTTCTTTCACCCCAGCTGCCTGGGAAATTGCCACAAGAGGGCAAAGTGGGAGTTTAACTAAGAGTAAGTGGACACTGACATGATTTTTTCACATACTTTGCAAGAAAATGTGAAGTTAGCAGTATAATTGATCTATATTTTCTTTTGGTCACAACTAGTCAACTCTCTCTTCCATGAAAGAGAACACACCCTAAAAGTGTACAGTGAGAACAAAATATACTGTTTCTGGGGAGGGGATGAAGGCTCTCTCTGGGGTTTTTGCTGTTTGAATGGTTCAGTACAACTTCCCGCTTCGTAATTATTCTTCTTCAGTGATATCTCTTTAAAAAGCTCCTTCACTATACATCTATTTCTACACTGAAGTGCATTTACTCACCATGTCAGTGTTGAAAAGGGTGTGTGTGTGACATCAGAAAGGTACTCACAGGCCAGTGAGCATGTGATGTGAATAATCACTGCTATATGGTTGTCTAAAATTTCCTTAAGTATACTCGTTTTGCAAACAACTGTCCTGGGTTCAGCAGTAAGAGTCATTTTTCTCCTTCTTGGTAGCTGGTGCACTGCTGTGTTTTTGACTTTCGGCCTGGGAACAGCACTGATAACACCAATGTTTTTAGTTACTGCTTAGTAATGTTTTGGTCTGACCAAGGACTTTCTGAGTCTCATGCTCTGCCAGGGAGGAGGGGAAGCCAGGAGGAAACAGATACAGGACACCTGACCCAAACTGACCAAAGAGGAGGTATTCCATACCACAGCACTTCATGCCCAGGATGTAAAACTGGGGGCAGGAACCTATAAGAGTTAGTTCATGGCTCGGTCGTCGTATGGTGGGCAATTGTATTCTCTTCCCTTGTTATTTCCCTCGTTATTATTATTATTGGTGGTAGCAGCAGTGGTTTGTGTTATACCTTAGTTACAGGACTGTTCTTACCTCAACCCGTGGGAGTTACATTCTTCCAATTCTTATCCCTATCCCCCTGCCCCGGAGTGGGGGGGAAGAAAGAGGGGTGAGTGAGTGAGTGAACTGTGTGAGTTATGGCTTAAACCACAACAACAACAAATATTAGATTCGTAGAATAGGACAGAATCATAGAATCAAGTAGGTTGGAAAAGAGCTTTAAGATCATCAGGTCCAAACATTACCCAAGGACTGCCAAGACCACCACTAAACCATATCACTAAATAGCAAATATTCCAACAAATATGGCAAGTCTACAGCAATTTGCCCTGTTTCTCCAGAGGACTTTGATGCCAGTTTATACAGGCCTACAGTAGAAACTAAGATAAGATTAGCAAATAATTTTAAAGATCTGTGATTCTGTGATCTGGAGCACCTCTCGTATGAAGATAGGATGAGAAAGTTGGGGCTGTTCAGCCTGGAGAAGAGAAGGATGCATGGAGACCTCATAGCAGCCTTCCAGTATCTGAAG
>JAOEHY010005576.1:21472-39504 GCA_025447955.1 Psilopsiagon aurifrons | reverse complement strand
GGAATATAGATTCGCTAGGGTGGGAAACACAGACTCATGGAGTTCTCAAACTTCTTTCTTTTTAGGCCAAGTGTCAATTCAGGAGAAATTTTTATGGTCAAGATACAAACCTTTAAAATACAAATTGATTCAAAAACTTACACTAGTAGCTGGAAACGACAGCAGTCTGCCATTCATTTCAGACGACCTCTTAGACAGGAGGATCCTGCTGTTCACCATACTCTCCTCTCCCTTTTCCCCATAGTTGTAGCAACTGAAAGTAAGCACTACCCCAGCCCTCCACAGCTCTGAAAAAGAGCATTACTTCTGCTATATTCTCACTGACACATATTCCTGAGTGCTCCACATTCCAGACATTTAAGCCAGTATAGCCTTTTCTTACATTTGAAAGTTTAAAGCATTCACCACAGGCAATTTTCTTCTTAGCCAATATGAAGTAAGTGAAATTATATTGTGAAGTAGTGCCAGCTCATGCAAATGCATCATTGAAAGAGTTGTCCAGTCAGAAGATCAGATCTCATAGAACTTCTATGTTTCCATCATTTACAAAGACTTCAGCAAAGAATAGATTTTTCTCATACTACATTAAACAGACTAGATTTTAAGATATGAATAAGATTAGGCCTTAGATTGTATTAAGAAACTTCAGTACAAGAAGCTGCACTGCCTACAGCAGCAAAACCATTTATTCACTAAAATTCATATCACTAGCGGCACATCTTTCTCAGCAATTTTATTATAAGTCTCTAATTGAGAAGTTTATAACTTGGCCAGAAGCATATCTCTGAGATGAAACTTCATGTAAAAGCAAAGAAGAGCAATAAAAGCACTAGTTTATTTTCATACATTTTTCTAATGAGCTTAACCAGCCCTAATACATTAGAATTTTAAGAATTTAAAATAAAGACCGTACAATTGTATTCCAATTCATTGCTGACCTTCCAATCTGCAGTTTGGAGGATAGGATGTCTTAGGTGATGAAAAAATTAAGAGACATAAAAGGAATTTCTCAAATAAGAAATGGAAAAATTGAGAAGCTGAGAGAATTTAAGATGGCTAGTTTGGTTAAAATTGGCTTTTCCTTCCTTAGGCTATATAATTCCTGTTGTTCAGTGCTGAAAAAAACAAGCTGACAAGTTTAAGAACACTTTGAACTGTCACCTTTCCTTTGCCTACTCTGTAGCTGTTGATGAACCATCACCTCACAGTGAAATTTGTATGTTTTAGAGACAGCAATATTCTTTTCTTATGGTAAGAAAATAGAGACGGTATTTGAAGGTTTAAGCAGTTTTAAATAAAAATCTAGGATTATTTTTCAATTTGAGGTCTTATCACAGCTAAGGAATGGTATAGATGTTTTTTAAATCAGTTCATAGGAGATTAAGAAAAAGTACTCATTAATTCCCCTGCTGATCTGCATTATCAAAAAAAAAAAAAAAAAAAAAGGCAGCCTTAGCATTAATGATTTTGAGAGACTTTATTCGGTAATTCAGAGTGACACTGAGTTCATATTACAAATTTCTAAAATATTAAGAGAAAAACTTTGCTTTTACTCTGTGGTCATGGTCAGCTTGCAGCTTGATTTTTTATGTATTAATACATCAACAATTTAATTTGAAGGAAAATACTATTTAAGATTGGTTTGCAACTAGTATAGCCTAGAAAGGAGCCAGAAGAAAGGGGTTGCTGCCTAGTCATTATAAAAGCACTGTCTGAGGCTTGATTTTCAGGTTTTCTTGGATAATGCAATGCATGAGAAGCCCTGATATCAAAGGTTTTCTGAGAGTTATGTTGACAGACTGCATCTCAGGGGTCTCCTGGGCCTGCATTTTTTTCCTTTGGAGTCAGGTCTGTGCTTAGCAGAGTTCATCTTTGTGCAAAAATCACTTCTCCTTCCTACCTGCACCTCTTCTTGCAAAGCAGTACTTCTACATCAGTCAACTTCTCAAACTGGCATGCTGCAGCAGGACAAAGCTAACGTTTCAACTCCAAGGTATGTTACTATTTCTTTTAGTTTCATAGTTTAGGAAAAGATATATCCTGAATGTAGCTGCCAGTATCAGCAACACCCTTTTGATATTGTAGCTTATGTCACAAGAAATGATTGCAAAAGATTTTGCTCTGCTTCACTTGCTCTGAGTTCTGAATGACCTACATCCCTTATCCCTAGACATCAAAAAAGAGATAGCCTTAATGAGAAAATGCCATTTTGTAATCGCTTTTGTCCTGCTTTTTGGAGAACAAATTCCATAAATGTGACCTTCTAAACATCTATGGCTTGACCACGAATGATTGATCTGCATGCTTATGAATCTGGTAGCTGCCAAATTTAGGCTGTATGTAGTCATTGGTGCTATCTCTAGCTGCACTGTTTTTTAACAAATGCCAAAACAGGCAAATTAAAAGCCTCTGAGACAAAAGACATCCCAAGGAATGACATTGTAAAATTGTATCTATATGTACATTAACTTATATCTTGTAATACATTTCAGACACAGAATTAGCCATCATAATTGTATTAGTTATATGTAGATGGGTGATAGAGAAGGTGAAGGATAGTACAACAAATTGACGATTAAATGCTTTGGATAGATGCAGGAATTTAGCAAAAAGTCTGTCAAATATTCCAAGCAATGCTGGATAATCTGTCCCAGCAAAATCCTATCTAGGACCAGGACACCTGAAAATTATCGACATAATCATTTTCATATTTTCAATTTCCAACACGATTCACTATATCTATCCCCCTAAAATATATGATTAGAGGTACTGTGTTGTGCTAGGAATTGTAGAAACAGAAGGCAAATGTGATCTTTGTTACAAATAGTTTGCAATCTAAGCATGTTTTTATAATATACATATGTGCAATAATACTTATATACAATCCGTACGGTTATCAGCTGATCACTAGAGTTCATAGCCTCTAAAAATCTAGGTTAAAGCTTTCTTTTTTAGAAAACAAATTAAAAAAAAAATTAATCCTAGCATTGTTCATTTGCTGCAGTCTCATCGTCTTTCTG
Source organism: Psilopsiagon aurifrons (assembly GCA_025447955.1). Taxonomy (NCBI): domain Eukaryota; kingdom Metazoa; phylum Chordata; class Aves; order Psittaciformes; family Psittacidae; genus Psilopsiagon; species Psilopsiagon aurifrons. The sequence continues at coordinate 36,484 of JAOEHY010005576.1, read as the reverse complement.
TTTCAAATTCCAGATTTTTAAAATCTGCATTGTATCAGTTTACAATTCAGCTGTGTGCTGCAATAATCTCAACAAGGGGAGCTAGTGTCTGATTGTGGTTGAAGACTAAGTCTTTACATTTTGCTTTCAAACCTGGCAAAAGAGAGCTTTGCTTAAGCATGGTTTCTGACACATCTACAGTTATCATTTCTAATGTTCCCTGTCTGAAAAAAAGAACAAATGAGAATCTGAGGTTTCATAGCTGCTTTATTTCCTGTTAATCCATGATTTTTGTAACCCTTGCTTCTGGTTTTCTTCCTCAGATGAAAGCATGAGCAAATCTGTGTAACTTCTGTTATTTGTCATCTCATGGTTTACATTTTTCAGCTTTGTGTAATGTTATTTCTGTGATATGAAATCATCATTTACCTTACTTTAAAAAAGTATGAATCTTTTAAAATATAACAGGAAGGAGATGAAATACAGATTGGTATTGCTACTCTTGATCGAATAGTCAACATCCCTGCAGAAAAATGAGTCATTTATCTGTGAATATGTTTATCTAGTAAAGCAGCAGCAGTAGTCCTCACTAATGTCTTCCACACCCCAGGCATGCGGCCATGCCAAACCAGGATAGATTATAATTTAAATTTATATGGTTTATATATGAATTTATATATGAAATTTATTATCATTTATATGTGTTCATATATGTCATATGCAAGAAGCTTTTTCAGGTTTTGCAATTTATATTACCCCAAGAGTCAGTAGATCTTTGTAGCACAAGATCCTGGAACTTGCTGACTTTATCACTGACTATGCTGAACTTCATAAGGCATAGACTTCATCCTTCATAAAGCTCATGGTACATCATCTGCCTAATTTATTTATGGGAAATAAAATGTGGCAGGTAGTGGTTAGGGAGGATACTGAAAATGACAGGAGAAATTTTTTTTCATAGCTACAGGGATGAGCTGGTCATCCAGCCAGTGAAGGCACCCATCTTCCTGTCAACTTGAGAGTAGCCTAGACCTTTGTTAGCAGATGTTTGCTGACTAAAACCTAGATCGTCTCTAGTCTTATCTGGAAAACAAAATAATTTAAACAGCTTATTACATTTATTGTTAGCTTTTTAGATTTCTAAGTCTAAAAGCAAGCCTTTTGTACATTGAAGAAATATATTTCTGTGTCAGCTTCTACAAAATATCACTGCATAGAATTATTTTGCAGTCTCTAATCTCTCTGATCATTACCTTACTTGCAGCCAGTGCACCACCATTGGCTCCACAAAAATATTTCCTGTCAGTATCTGCATTAGAAACAAAATAAAAGTATTGTTAAATTACTGTAATAAGCATGAAGATATTCCAGATACAGAAATGCTCTTTGTTCCTACGGTTGAACTCAAATTACAATTTGAAGTACAACTAAAATCCTTCTTGCTATGTGCTGTACAGCTATATAAATTTAGTGGTCATTAAATCTCTTACAAGGACCTGGAATGCACTTACATTCCCTTCTAGCCTATTGATGGATAATAGCAATGAAAGGGTTGTGATATAGCTTTGCTCACACTATTACAGTGGGAAGTGTATTTCAACACCTTATATTCCCATCTACTTGCATTTGTTTGACAAAAAAAGTGGCTTCTTAGTGTAAATCACTGTTATTCCACTGGTGTCAACTTGGCTATGTTAGTTCGCATGAACTGAAAATCAGATCCAGTCTATTAAGAGTTCAGATGAAGTGAATGCTGCCCTGAATTTGTATTTTAAGTTGAGAAAGGAAACCCGTAACTTTTCCTTTGTGTTGAAAGCAATTTTTTTTCTCTCCTTTCCAGAACATTCAAGGACTGTTTGCAACAGGAAAGGACAATTAAAAGGAGTAACTTGTGATTTCTTCCTATTAAGTATGTATGACAAAATTGATGAATAACTAATGCAGATTTTAATATGGCAAGCCCTAAAAACTGACTGTAGCTGTAGAAAGATGCAGATGCTAGCTTCTGAATGTTTTCAGAAAACCTTTGACTTGCAGTTTCAGTGTGAGTATAATTTTTATTTCAAAATGGGCAGAATAAACAAAACTTAGGCAGTATAAATCACTTCAGAAAAATACAGTTATTGCCTTGACTATTTGTCTTCAGTCATTCTAACTTGAAAATAAATGAGTTCATGCTGCTGTTTTCCTCTCTGTATAGTCATTAAATATATAACCAAATAGTACTTCAAATGGAATGCAAATGGATCAGAATCTTTTCATCACAAAGGGAGAAGGTTTTAAGATATGTGTCTTCTACCTGGGAAAAGTGGAGATACCAGTATGTAGGTGGATTTTCTGATCACTGAAGCTTTATGTAGTTATTGTAAGTTTATGTAGTACTAAGGGAATTATAGCACACCATATTAATATATCAAGCAGAGGTAGGCTGTCGCCTAGGAAATACTTCTAGGAATATTAGAACAAAATCCTGGTCTTAATTTTTTAATAATTAATTAATGTCCATGGTGCCAAATTTAAAAGTGATAAGTAACTTTTTTTCATATGACACTATCAGGTAGAAGAGAGACTACTACACTGAACTACTAGCCAGTTCAATGTTGTCCTGGGGTCAGCAGTAGCAGTCATTACCTTTCTTGGTAGCTGGTGCAGAGCTGTGTTTTTGTCTTTCAGCCTGGGAACAGTGCTGGTAACACCAGTGTTTTTTGTTGTTGCTAAGTAATGTTTAGTCTGACCAAGGACTTTCTGAGTCTCATGCTCTACCAGGGAGGAAGGGAAGCTGGGAGAAAGCAGGAACAGGACACCTGACCCAAACTAGCCAAAGAGGTATTCCATAACACAGCACATCATGCCCAGTATGTGAACTGCAGGCAGTTACCCAGAAGGGTTAGATCACTGCTCAGTTGGGCTGGGTATCGGTTGGCGGGTGGTAAGCGGTTGTATTCTCTTCCCTTGTTATTTGCCTTATCATTATTATTATTGGTGGTAGCAATGGTGGTTTTGTGTTATACCTTATTTGCTGAACTGTTCTTTTCTCAACCCATGAGAGTTGCAGTTTTTTGATTCTCCTCCCCATCTGTCCAGGAGCTGGGGGGAGGAAGGAGGGAAGTGGGAGAGAGACTGGTTTTCTGAGTTATGACTGAGCTTAAACCATGACAACTGTAAAAGTCATAAAAGAAGAAGGCAACTCGTGGATGTTTGAAGGTTTGTGTTTTAATGCTGGAAACTCATTAGGTCAAGTCTTGTAAATAATCTACAAATACATTGCTGAGAGATTATACTTAACCACTCAGGTACACCATTCACCTTTAGAGGATGCAAAACCAGGTATCATACTTTTTCCTGATTGTTTTTGATGGAAATTCAGAATGGTACAGTGTACAATGGTGCTATTATAAGAACAATCTCTGCAAGAGCTGTTTGTGAATATAGCACACTATTATATTCCTATAAAAGAAAACTACAATAAAGACAGGGGTGAGTTCTCTAATAGTGAGAACTATCCTATGATTCTATGATTCTATGAGTTTGTTTCTTTTAATGTAATCTGTTTTATTGCTATGTGAACTATACCAATTAGATGATAAGCGTGTACTTGTACCTAAATATGAGACTTCTGATTTTCAAGAGAATTTTTTAATCTCTAATTGCTTAAATCTCTTTCCAGTTTTGTACTCTTTGCTTCCTTAGACAGCATTGCTCAGTTTAGCCTTAAGGAGTGCATGAATTATTTTGGAAGTAAACCTAATTTGTACGCAATCATGAAGCTAGTGATGAATGTAAATGACACAACTTGTGTTCACATTTACTTGCTGTACTTTCTTGCCAAAGTTGCAGCATAAATTTTTACTTCATTTTGGTATTTATTCTTTTAAATAAATGTTAAGTCTGAAGAACGCATCTTAAGTAAGTGAGTGAGGTGTTTATTTGTATAGTTTTTTAATAGAAGAAATATGGCAGTGTTTTTTTTTTATGAAATATAAATGAAAAGCAGTGGGATTTTTTGAAAATGTGCTTGTTAAACATTAGCAACTAACTTAGAATTATACATTTTGATTTTAGTGTCTTTGTGTCTTACACAGCACAGTGTGGAACAAGGTGAGAATGTGATCCCCTCCTGTGATTTCATTGGTATAATTTTCTTTGAATACTCACGTGGTAAGCAACATTTAGTTCTATGCACACCTTGCTTTTGAAAAAGCAAAAAAAGTTCATCCCTTAGAAATGTTTCTTATATTAATCTGCATTTCTAAAACTGCAACTGTATATACAGTTATTGTAATACCTGTTACTGTATTAAATACAGTTATTGTAACAGTAACTGTAACAGTGTTAGTTAAATAATAACTATATATGGTATTAAATTGTGAAATTCATGGTGATTAAATGGGTTTGAATAGCAGCTTCATTAGCAATAATAGGAGACATTCTACTTTACAAAGTAATATCAGATGATAGTAAGAGATTTTTCTATTTATTTGTCTAATGAGTCAGCAAAAGAATTGCTACTGCAACAAGGGTGACCTTAGGGACTTCATCAAAATGATGCTGCTTCTGCTGATAATTTATGCTGAGCAAGGTGATGAAAAGTACTGATGGAGAAATGCTGAAGCATCCTAAGCATCTATTCTGATGCAGATGGTATTTAAACTCAGAATGGTATGATAAATAAGGAAATCCAGCTCATTTAATACCTTTCAGTGCACTTTGGTATTCTAAACTCACAAGGTAATGAGGCCAAAACCAAAACTGTCAAATTTATGGCACTACACAAACAAAAAGTGTGAGTGAAGAAGAATGACAGGTTCTAGTGAGAAAATTCTGTTTGCAATTCAGTGAAAGCAGGAAGAAATGGAAAGAAAACGTTCTCTACTCTTTAGGTTAAAACTTATACACGTTCTGTAGGGAGAACAAGCAGTTATGTTGTACAAAATACGCTCTCTTATTGTATTAACTGACAGAAAAAAATTAACAGAAAGAGGAAAATGTTCTGCTACCTTTGCTTTTTAAACTGTTGTTTTACAGCAAATATAGGACACACTGGATACCTCTTATAAAAATTAATGAACTAACATGTAGTTCTGCTCTTCAAACTGACACAGTGAAAGAAAATCTATATATATAGGATATCATTATTCTAAAGTAGCAAGATGTGACTATTTGAATGGCCATACTCTGCATTTGTTGAGTGTTTATGGGGACTAACATCTGCATGGGTCTTTCTGATCTGAGCAAAATTTGCAGTGACTGCATTGCTCTGGTAAAACATACCAAAGGAATGGAACCAATCATCAATGCCACTAACCAGAACTGATTTCTGTTTCCATATATACAATTCCCAACACAGGCTGATAGACTTAAGTTCTGTATCTAGAAGTATATCTGAATGAATTTAAGAAGTAATCTGGATATAATTCTAATACAGAAATAAATAACAGAACTTCTAATGCTGTGGAGCATTTCTCAGATCTTTGAAAAGGTTGTTACCATCAGGGAAAACCATGAACAGGAGAAAGATGCTGGGAAATGAATCATCAATAAGTCTTTATTAATGGAGAGGAGGCTAATGTATTCATTATTCTCTAAAGCATAATTTCCCTGTTCTCTGTTTTCATGCAAAGGTGTGATTTTTTGTGTCCAGAGGAGTTGGAATATCATCTGCCATGTCACATATCTCAGTGCTTACACATCTGAATATGCATTATAAATGAAAATCCACTGGATTACTTAAAACTATTACAAAAAAAAAAAAAAAAAAAAGTGTTATGCATCAAGTTATTAGTTATTTTGCTAAAAATTAAAATATAAGCCATCATACCCATAACTAAGGGTGCTGAAGTATTTACTGGATCCTATGCTAGGGATTGCCTTTAAAATTCATTGAATTCAATTTCAATCTGCTGAAACTATCTTAAATGATAGGAGTATTTTGGCAGATTCAAGGGCAGAAAGGATAGAATCTAGTCCAAGTGACAGAGAATACTCAAAGAAATGCTATGTTGTAGCTGACCTTTCTCATGTATTTGAAAGAAAGAATATGTAAATACTTGGACCTAGCTTTTTTTAACTCAGCCTAAAGTGTATGCAAAATTGCTGATAGTGACATTTATATAAATGCATTTGGCAGTGAATTTTGGAAATTGTGTTTCATTAAAGTTTAATGAACGCTGTGCAGGAAGGCTGCAAATACTGCTCTGTGTCACTGTAACAATTGTCACGTGCAGATAATGATGCCAAAAGATAGTATTTCTTTCCATCTTATTTTTCCCTACAAATTTATGGACTGGATAAAGTGTTCCAATTCTGTCCCCACACTCATCTTTCAACAAAAGTTTCATTATGGCAAGAAAGAAAAATATATTCATACGTTTCTTAAATCTTGCTAATGACCTCCAGTTCTTACATCACTAAATGAGCAGTCTTTTTATGTCGGGTATTAATGCAGCTGATGCTTGATGTAACTGTTTAATGCATCAGATTCTCCTTGGGAAACATTGACATGCTACTGAAATAAAAAAATAGCATCTACAGTTCCCTTGTCTTTGTTTTAAATTGAACTGGACAGTACCTAAAAATCAATAGAAAGCTATGTTGGGAGTTCTGTATGTATTTTTGGAATTTCCTTTGTAAGCTTTTGCTCTTATTCAGTCAGAGAGTTAGATTCCAAAAGTAACTTTCCTGCTGCTTTCTTATATCGCTTTCAAAAAACAAAGTTGTCAGTCTGTGGGATAATGGTTCATTGCAGTTATTTCAAAGGTAATATAGATTACCAGAAAGTGGAAGCAGTTGTCAGGAGGCCTGACTGGATAAATGGGATTCATTTATGCTCCATATACTGCTGCATGTGAAACAACTCAGGAAAGAAATATGGATTCTCTGGTACCTTAAGGTCATAACTATGCCATTCTCAACAGGCAGGATGTGAATCTGTATACAACTTTTTATGAATCGAGCAGCAGATAAGTTTAGTCCAGCCTGGCCCTCATCTTGAGGCAGGTGCATGAGCTTATTCAAAAGAGCTAAGCAATCACTGGAACTTCATAAAAAAAAAAGATAGTTGGTGAAAGCATGTTCCACAAAGACTGTGAATTGATGACTTAGACATTTGGGATTTAATAATGATTTTAATAATTTAACCATGAATATTTAATAGTAATTAGGCCTTAACACGTCATATTTTTAAAAAATTAAACTTTTCAATTTTCTATATTTTCTTACCTCTTATTAAGTATTAATATTTGATCTGTTTGAAAGGCTTTTCAGTAAGATTTGAAAGTTTTAAGCTACTTTAACAAGAAGCATACAGTTTATTCCTTAAAATATATTTTTTCATGACTGCTAGGTATAGATACTTCATTTCTGTAAAAGATATTAAAACATCATATTTTCCTCCAGGAAAAAGTATGAAGAAAAGTAGAGGCAGTAATAATGAAATCCACCTTCTGTGTCATATGCAAAACACTAGTCTAGACCCCTGACCTGCATGAGAAGACTGATGAACTTTGCTGCTACATGGCAAGCACTCTTACATTTTCACATTGTAGTTTAACAGAATACATATACCATTCTGTACTGAATGAACACATACCAAGCATACATATAAAATATACTCAAATTGATCACTGCTCATTTTCTGACAGCATGATCTATCTGAGGTTTTCAGTCTGAAAGGACTGAAGCTTGGGTAAGACCACTGTAGAAATGGTGTCACATAAGAAGGCTTCTTACAGCGTAAGGGAGTTAAGGGTTCATTACAGAGCATTATTTTTCCCTTTCTATTGTTTGTGATCATCTTCATAAAAAAAAGGTAAAAATTCTTGAATCAAACAAGGTGAGAATGCTTGGGGTTTATAAGGCTGTAACTGAGAAGACGTTTTTCAGTGTTTCAGGGACAGTGCTAGCAAAAGCAGGAGCTTAATTAGGTACTGAAGTTGCAATATCATTTGAAAGTAAAAGGTAAAAAATCATGAAAGTATGAGCTGGTTTTTTTTCCAAAAGGTCATTACCTGACCAGTATGTTAAGAATCTTACTGGAGTCCCAGAATCACAGATGATCTGTTAAGATGAACGGCAATATTTGGTGCTAATATGCTAACAAGGAACCAAGAATCTTGGTCACAAGTGGAACCAGTTTTTGAATGAGTGGAAATGATAATGTCGTAAACCAAAGAAAATTAACTTGCTAATGATTAATGCATAAAGGTTGATATAGGATGCTTATTAAGTGGATATTGCAAGACAAAAATAAGTATTTATATCACTTCAGACAGGAAAAATGAAAGTGCTGTCAGAGAAAAGACACTGACTTTAACAAATATTTTTTTCAGCTTTACATTAGAAGTGTTCTTCAACTGAGAGCCTTCAAATCCTTTAGTGACAGAAAAACATCTGTCTATTAAATGAAAAATCCCTATATATATTTTAGCATAAGTCATTCCTATATTTTCATGTTTCATTTAATCCAATATATTTGGAAAAACTGCATGCTTCAACATTCTGTGTAACAGAAATTCCCCAAGGATTTCTAGAATAAGTGCTTAATGTAACTGAGAGCAGCAAGATGGAATCTCCTCAAGGCACTCTGTATTAACTGAAACAGCAATGTTTTCCATGGAGGATTTTTTTAAATCCAAGCTTAAGGGCTTTATTATCATAAAAGAAATGTAATTAACACTTCATATTTATAATCTTACAGCACCTTGGGGGCATTAATTGGCCAAAGCAGTGTCATTGCACCTCTTCTGCAGACAGCTAATACTGGACTTGAACAAACCAAAGGCTTCAACATAACTGGCCACAAGAGCAAGGTCCCCTTCAGTTCATATTGTCAAACTAGTGCACTTGAAAGGAAACTGTGCTAAGGGACTGTCATTGCCCTTGCCAGACCTGAGTATAGTAGATTATTTTATAACCATATCTGTTCTAGCATTCAGCTGGAGCTGAGCTAGTAAAGTAAGAAAAAAAAAAAAAAAACCCCTCTTAAACAAGCAAGTAGAAGGCTATTTTCTTTTTATCTGAAATAAGGCAAAGAGGAGAAGGATTTCAAATTGCAGAAGCTTAAGCAGCAGTTTTTTGAGAAGAGGCTAGTTGCAGGATTATAACATAAAGTGATTTGCGCAAAGATATAAAGGTCAATAAGTGGGCAGATTTAGGAAACAACTGAGTTCAAATTGCAGGATGCCTACTCTACTTTTATTCCTGACATTACTAAAGCTGAGAAGTTGTTTTTTTTTTTTTTAAAAAAGGCTCCTATTTTCTTTAATAAAGGCAAAAATATACTCTTCTAGATGATGTCTGAATATTCTTGGTCCTGTCAGAAGTCTTCTCACAATTTTTTACATATAATGTCAGCGGAGTCTTGAACAGAAATTTTTGGTGAGAAAGAATTATGCCTATGACCTTGATGCAGTGCTAACCTTTATATTTGATCATTTTTTCTTCTCTTTGTGGCAGATTTTGAAAACATGGGGTAAGAATTTCTGATGAACTCAGTAATCTTTTCTTGCTGTGACCTCAGGCTTTTTTGACAAGTGAGTGAGTCACTTGATGAAAACCATGACACCACTTATATGAATTCTAGTTACTTTTATTGCAGCTATTTCTACTCTGCACGAGATGATTCGGCTTCATTCATTCAGCTAAGATCACAATGAAATTGATTTCTTAATGCACATGTATCTATAAATTTGTCTATTTAGCACATTATATTTGAGCCAAACTGAGTATTATGCAACGAATTTTGGCTTGTCTAAATGATCACTAAGAAGAAAGAGGCTTGTTGTAACGCATGCTGACATTAATAAAGAAATCCAGACAACCTGAAGGATCTCTTAGCCTCTTGATATTGAGCCAGAGAGATATTATGACACCTGAAGACACAAAGGTCAGCCTGAAGTAGAAGTGTAGAGAACATCCACCCCAAAGAAAAAATATAGGCACTGGCCTTTAAACTGAGGTGTGGAGAGAAAAATAGGAGTAGCATGGAGGGAGGGAGCAGGGAGAAAGATTTGTTATGCAGAACACTTAATAGGCAAATTGACCACCTATGATGGGGCAATTACAGAATTTCCAGCAAGCTTGTGTAACTGTGCTGATACTATTTTACGTCCAGTATAGTGCTTGTGGGCAGTTCTATCAATGCTAATTAGTATAACTATTTTGCTTGGATGCAGGAGTGTTTTGAAATACTGTGCATGACTCAGAAGAAAAATTAATTATTTTTAGTAGATTTATGCACCTTTTTTTTTTTAAGAATGCAAAGTGCTGAATAACCCCTTGAAGAAACATTGTCACAAATGCTTGTATAAATTCAAAAGCAAAATTTCAAATCCACTAATTTTTTAGAAAAGTTGATTAGAAAAATAAAGGTTTTGTTTGGTATTGTTATTAAAGCTCATTCACTGTGGATTTCAATTTACCAATCTGTTGCTATATAGTTTGGTGGTTTTAGGGTTTGACTGACCGACGATTTCAGAGCAAAAAAAGGTAGGATTGTGGTAAAATAAACTAAAATTCTAGATCCAACTATATGTGGTGTGAACATCTGCAATCTGTAATTTAGGGTGCTTATCTTTTCATGAGCATGACTTACTTTGAAATTAATTTTTCCTTTAGAGACCAATTTTTTTCACAAAACTTAAGCAAGCAGGGCTTTTCTTAATCTTTGCTTCTCTCTGTAACAATCTGGTTTCAGTTCAGTAAAATCCCTGTGTGCTTTCAGAAGGCTGGAGATGAAGTAACTCTAGTCTTGAAAGTGAATTTTTTTTCTAATATTAGTAGAACTGTGTTGCATGTTTCCAGGCAAGTTGGTAATGAACTACCCCTCTGTATTGATTTCTTTAGCATAGATTTATGTGATATGTTGGTGAATGGTCTTATTAATATTCATTAAATTCTAAATAGCTCTCTTTTTAATGTATCTATTTAGGAAATGAATAATTCATGCATGTATAGGAAGCTCAGTGCTGTCACTTAAAGCATAGACCTTTGCTGATCTAAGAAGGTATTTGAACTGAAGGACACTCTAAGATGTGCAAAGCGATTGAAGCATTGAACACTGCTCAGCTTCCTACCACCAAGGGCATTTTTTTAATGTTGAAAATTTCACTGACTCATCATGCTTCTTAAAGCAAACATTTTCATATATATCTTAGTGGGAATGCAAGTATAACTGACATATGCACCCACAATTTACAAAAGCTAAAATAATTATGATTTGTTCAATGTTTTAAAGGCATGTGGACCACTTGTAAGGGTTCTTATTAATATAAGTGCTGTTAATTAGTGATAAGGCTGGTTCTGGAATGCATGATATGTCTGTCAGAGATAGATACTGTTACAGAAGGTAGGCTTCCATCATGGAAGACACTCATGTTGGTTTTAGTTCCACCTTAGGCTTTGTACCTCTTGCAGCAGGTCTTCACTTCTCAGTGAATCCCAAGTCTCATGTTTAGCCTCCACTCCTAGTACACACAGTGTATCTATTTGCTGTCTATTCGGGAATTACATTTAATTCCGTACAATGTTTTCTAAGCTTGTTTTCATATTTGTGTATCAGGATGAACCACAATTGTAGTTAGTTTCTGGCTTTATATTTAGAATGAGTGATCCTGATTCATTATATATGATATAAAGTTATTATTAATAGCAATATTTATGACTTATTATTTGTAAAGAAAAGGTGTTAAAAACTGCTGATATTTCACTGATAACGTTAAAAGTTGTATGTGGAAATATATCAATATCTGATTAGATGACTTCATTTAGAATAAATTGTTCCTACTTCTTTGAGGTCTTATTGCACTTCTTTTCTTACAAAAAGTAACAATCACAATATAGGTTCAGATGCCAAAGTGAAGAGTCCCATATAAAATATGTAGAAAAACATAAATTTCCTTCTTTTTTTCTGTACCTATGGTCAGCAGAGGTACAGTCTAGAAGGGCAGTAAAAAGTACATGTCAAGAACACATAAATTCATATAACAGCCCTTGTACAGAGGCTCGAAAATCTCTGCAATGCTTTCTTTCTCAGTTACGCTGTCATCCATGGTATACTTTCCTGTATTGTTTATCTTGATGTGCCTGCAGGACATTGTCTCCCTCTCTGATAGTCTTGAATACAAAAATATTTAAAATAAAATATTCCCCTTCTCCACCTTAGAAGACCTGAAAGACAGATCATGGACAGAAATGTCCAGTTGTCTAGACTATAACTAATACCTGTAAGACTGAAGAAAGAAAGGAACCCCCTGTTTTCTCCAGCCATGAACACTTTAAGTATCATTTGGATAAGAAAATTCAAATTTTATTGCAAAATTTGAAAATCCTTTTGAAGTAGTGTTTGACATGATGAAAATATCATAATTTCAAGAAATATTGAGACTTAAGAAAATCACAAGGTATACAAAAATGTGTCTTTCCAGTTTACATTGCTCAGAAAACAGGTGGCAATGAATGTGCGTGTTGGATACCTGGTCACTTTTTCTTGTATATTTTTTTTCTAAAGCACTTCTTTTTATGATAGCTTAAGTAAAGAAACCAAATTTGACCCACTCCTGCTATACCAGTTGTTAGAAAATATCCACATGGATGTTTTTATGTTGTTGGTTAATTCTGGCTTGCTCACACGCAAATTCTTAGTACAAAAAAATCCACAACAGTTTCACCTTTGAGGGCTTTTTAAAAAAATTAGAAAATCAGCTTTGCCGTTTGTGCTGAAGCTGAACAGAGCATCTGTACATGTTTAGAGTGCAAGGCTTGTATCCTGATTTCAAGTATTTGTAAACAATAAGATACCAAATAAAGCAATAATGGTCATGCTTAAGTCAGCAGAACAAGAACAGGTTCATAATAGAATGAAATTAATTTCATGTATGTAGAGCAAGAAAAAGGAGGCTTCAGGGAAAGGAGGGAAAGAAGTGGAAAAAAGCATTCCAGAATACCTGAAGCCTCCTTGTACCTGTGGTTTCTACAAAAAGATTCATTACCCAACCCATTGCTGGCTTTATTCTTCTTAAAACAGCCTTCTGCTGCTGTGATATACAGAGAAAACCATTTACTATGATGTTAGGGGTAGATTCAGAATGCCTCCAGCAGCCTTACACATGTTTTCAGCTATATGTTTCAGTTCTACCTTATGGCCCAGTGAATTTTTCTCTCAGTTGTGTCCTGTTATTTGTTTCATTTCAGTTAGCTTTGTAAGAGTAAGACCAGATATGGAACACCCATGATAAGGCTCGGAAACTGAATGAAAAATCATCAAAGTTCTCCTGTGCAGCTGAAGTGCAAGATGATGTCCAGGAATACCTATTTCCCAGATGAAGAAAGGAATGTAGAAAAGGTCTGAAACCACAAGTTTGATAAAAATAGAGTGACAGTTCTGTCATTTTTCACAAAGAAACTGTGCTGCAGAAGGCACTTGCTGCTAAAAAATTGCATTAATTTGACTTTGGAATATCTGTAGAAACTATTGCAATTACAATGCAGAGTCAAATAATCCTGAAGGAATTTCTATTCCAACTTCACTGAAAACTTTTGTCAGACCAGTAGAGATTAAAAGAGAAATCTGACCTCTGTGTCTTATAACAGGGCTATGGAAAGCAAAATAGCTAGACAAACCTGAGAAGTACTGCAGGGGAAGACATTTTCTGGTAGCCTCATCAACAGTGCCTAACTGGTCATATGAGATAGTACTAAAGTGTTTGTTTCGTTGTTTCTAATAGCCTCATTTCATAGTCATTCTGAGTTTTGTCCCCTTTCTATTTTGATTTTGCTATAATATGTGTGTATAGGGAGGTTCCTAAGAGCTGTATGAAATAGAAATGTTTAGCTATGAAGCGCTTCAGTGAAAAAAGCTGAGAGTCAGTAAATTTCATTATTTTTTAGTTCTTACTGTCTAGTGTTCACAGGAGAAGGACCACTTCTCTAAGAGATACCAGTTTGTTGTGTAAAGTAGTATGGAACCTCATTCTGACTACTGCACTGGTGCAGCTTAATCGAAAATAATTTCTTGCCTGAGTTCAGCCTGACCAGTTAGACATACAAAAGAAATCAGATTAATTTGCAGTCCATATTTCTTACATACATAGGTGGGAGGCCGACAGGTCATTTTGAAAAAGCCCCAAATGCTGTGACTCTGGTCCAAAGTATTGCGACTGGGAGCAGAAATATGTTAACTATTAACAGTGCGCAGCCAGCACACTATGACCATGAAACCTTTAGTTCCTTGTCTTGCATTGCAAGCTAAAATTACCTTGAATACAGGGAGGCAAACATTCCTTTCTGACCTATTGTTAAAAAAGCAGTGTGTCTCATGCTTTCAGCTCACAGAAAAATGCCATGAAATTTAGCAACCTTCTCTGCCTCCTACATCTTGTAGAAGTAATTTGCATTCTGTCATGTTCTCTTGCACATGGTGCTCAAAACAATTAAAAGAAAATTGCAACCATTTTGCTCAGTGTAGCAGGCTTAAAATTTCAAAGATAAGAAGCACTTCTCAGCATGAATAAACTGTGAAGTACTTTAAAAAAAAAAAGGTTTTTAATTATAATTGACATTAAAACCTTTATTTTATAATACGTTTCACAGTGTCTGCTTGTCGGAAACTGCATATTTTCTTTGAAACTTTCTGCTTGCTACACTGAGCAAAAGTGATACATTTTCTTTAAAATGAAAACTAGTGAATTTTTTTTAATGTATTGAAAAAAAAGATGCTATTAAAGGCTCACAAGAAGCTCTCCTAACTTTCTCCCCATGCCTCATATTCATATTCATCTGGGCAGCTGTAAAACACATAGAGCAAGAAGCTTATACAGACTTCAGTGCATCTTCTTTCAAGTGCCTGAGAGAAGAAAATAACTTTCTCAGTCCATAAATCTAACTTAGATAGCATAAATAAAAATTCCATTCTTTTCCCTTCCTTCAGCCAACAGCCCTCCCTCTTGGCATTCCTTTGATCAACAATGTATACTGACAACTGGGTAACTGTAAAATCCATGGCAAAGAACAATATCTTATGGGACAAGATTGGTTCAG
>JAOEHY010005576.1:0-21372 GCA_025447955.1 Psilopsiagon aurifrons | reverse complement strand
GGGGAGTTGTTGGGTTTGGCACCTCAAAGTGAAAGCCTGTGCAGATAAACTGAGCTGCATACATGTTAACAGCAAGGCACATAGTTAAAACATAACCATGCTTGGTAGCACAATTCAGACATAAAGTCCTATCAACAAAAGTATAAATAATTTTTCAACACAAAAATAAATGGAGAAAGGGTGGACAATTCTTTGGTTTCTTCAAGCAAAACAATTTTTAAAATTAAAAAAAAAACCACTAATAAATTCAGTATATCCTTTGGGAATAAGAATACAGAAACAGCTATTCCTAGTTTAAGTACAGTTAAGTTGAACAGGTGCTCTATTCTAAGGAGGAAGACCTAAAAGAAAATTACTGGGTAAAATAAAAAGTGGGACATATGGATGTTGAGACAAGAGAAAGCAAATGCTTATTGAAGCATATAAACTTTGAAAATTGCCTTACACAGTTGTGGAGGTCAACAGTTTTGGCGCTTCACAAGACTAAAAATGTCACTAAAACCATATTTAACTAGTGAAAATCAGCTAATTGTTAAGTTCAATTTTACTTTTGCTTCCCACTCTCTTTTCATCCTCCTATTACATTTTAACAAAAAGTAAAGTAAGAAAACACCTATTGTATCTTTATTATGTACTTTTCTGAAAGATTTCTTTGTTGAAGATAGCAGTTTTTCAATGAGTTTTTGATTTAACACTAACTATATTTTTCTAATAAATAGATATCCTGTATCTGTTATTCATTCAATATGTTATAGCTCAGAGTGCTGAGATTCTCAGAGGCTTTCCCTCCTTTGTGTGAGACAACAAAGATTTTATTAGTAGTATTCAGGCCTACTGGCATCACAGTGGAGAATTCTATTACCTTTTGTCTTTTTCAGTGATGTTAAAGAATGAAAAAAGAAGCTTACAATACGTGGTCAATAAGTAAAGGTTTTCCTATAGCATTTAAGGAAAATAATTATATAGTTCGTCTTTTTCAAATAGAAGCGGACAAAATATCACCCTTTATTCTATTTCCAGTAGACAGGGTACTGTCCTGAGTTCTGCAGTATCAGTTATCTTTCTCCTTATTAGCTGGTGCGGTGTTGTGTTTTCAACTTTAGTATGAGAGCAATGCTGTTTACAGACCTATGCTTTTAGTTGTTGATAAGTAATGTTTACTCCCATCAAGGACCTTTCAGCCTCATGTTCTGTCAATGACGAGGGACACAGGAAGCCAGGAGGAGGCAGAGACAGGACACCTAACCCTAACTAGCCAAAGGGGTATTCTGTACCACAGCATGTCATGCCCAGTATACATACTGGGGGGAGTCACTCAGAAGGCCCTGGGTATCTGTCAGTGGATGGGGAGCAATTGCATTACGCATGACTTGTGTTTATTGTTTTCCTTTCCCTTTTTAGTTTTATATACTCTTCACTTGTTATTTCTCTTATCATTATTATTATTAATAGTACTGGGTTTATATTCAGCTATTGGACTGTTCTTATCTCAACCCGTGGGGTTTACATTCTTTTGATTCTCCTCCTCATCCTGTCTTACTCTGTCTCCAATGTCTTTAAAAGCATTCCCGACCTCTTTAAAGGTATCTCATGTGTTTGATGACTCTGAGAATGTTTTCCCTTCAGACTATTTAAGATTAAATTGACTTAAATTCATGAACTCTTTCCTCATAGAAAACTTACCCGTTTTCATTGCTTTTCAATGCTCTCCTTATTTATCTGTGGATAAGATGCAGAAAGTCAACAACTTTTTTGAAATATGGTGTTGTGGCTGGACATACTGGCACAGCTCAGGGGTCACTGACTGTTACGTCCATTTGTTATACCATTTCCTTTTGTACCTTAGCTGTTCTGATTTTTGTCCTTACATATTTACATCACCCTTTTATGTTTGTTTTGTATGCAATTTAACCTTGTTTCCCTGCTGTGTGCATTTCATTAATGAGTCATGTTAATAAAGATCTCATGAGTTGATTATTGGTTATTTCTTATCTTCATATCCTGATATATAGTTGTATATTAAATGCAAAGGCAAATTAGAGTTTGCAACTTCATAAGTTCTAGGTACTTGACTTTCCTAACTGTCTTTTAATCATATTTTTCACATTTAAATAATGTTGAATTTACCTTTGCACATGACAAATGTTCTTATTTTTTAAACTGTTAAATAAAAAGAGGAAAGGGCTGTCAAAATAATAAAAAACCTCCTCAGTCTTCAGATCCTTTTCCGATTCTTACTTTTTCCTCTTTTCATTCTTTTCTTTTAATTCATGTAAGGAAGAAACATAGGAGCTTAACTGTGTAGTTGATATCTGTCTTAACTGTTTAAGTGAAGAGCTGGATCAGCTTCATATTTAGTAATTACTGTCTATTTCCATATCCCTTGTCACTTTTTCAGTGTACTCAAGTATTTCTAATTTTACTACAAGAATGGCTTCAGTGGCACAGAAGTGTGAATTTTGGGATGATATTTGTGTAACAGTATGTAATGACTGAAAAATATGAAATTCCAAATCTTAAAGCCTGTGAAAAGTTGGCACCTGAATGAACAAGACAAGTTTGACTTTCTGCTTTGGCAAGGAGGTAGTCTGCGCAGTCACTGGATAGCTCCCCATTAACACAAGGGGCAAGCCCCTGGGCAGCACAGACATCACCCAAGACCCCCTGAGAAGTGCAGGACTCCTCCATTAAAGAGCCCTGGGGCAAGCACTTGAAAAAGAGCTCCTTCTTTCAGCAACAAGGCAAGGAAGTGAAGACAGGCAATGGCCTGTTAACAAAGTATACTCTGCATTTCTATAGATAAAGATGACACCCAGAATATTCACCTGGATTAATTTGTTTTAGGAGACAAGAAAGTAAAAAAGTGCTTAATTCAAGTAACTTCAATAAAAAGGGCTAAGAAAGAAGTCAGTCCATAGGCAGGAGACATGCTTCCTGGGGAATAGGAATTGCACTGCCACTGGGACAGCGCAGTAATGAACTCTGAAAGCCTATTTGTCTTTGAGTCTTCTATTTTGCTAATTAAGAAATCAAAGCTACAGAAGGTAAGACTAAAGGCTATAATGTTTTCTGTAACTGACACATTTATCTTCTTGATAACAATAAGAAATTTATACTATCAACTCAGCACTGTTAGATCTAAATATCCTTAAAACGTTAATAAAATCTGTTTATTAAAATCTAAGTTCTGAATGACCTGTAAGAAGGGAGGAAAAGAATTTATTCAGTTGCTTTTACCACATACTCCTAGACTTAGTCATGTTCATTCAGCATTGTACTAATTCTGCTAGTACAATGAGCAGGCGCTCATAATAGCTCTTTCATGTTCCAAAAACAGAACTAAGAACTGCTTAAATTTGTAAAGGGCAATACAAACCTCAGCAACACATGTTACATTCAAAATTAATAGTTTTACTGTTCATTTGGGTTTTTTGTAAAAGCAAAACCTGAACAAGCCAAACCCAAAGAGTTTTAGCAAAATTGTCCAATTTCTACTGGTGTTTTTGGTGCCTCTGGGAATGTGGCTTTGTGAAGAACTCTTCATCCCCTGGTGTCTGAAAGAGGTCAAGTGTGATCAGAGCAGCATTGTCTTCTGCACAGAACAATCTTTGTTCTCATATATTTTAAATAAGAACAACGAGGCAGTATGACAGTTATGTTCAAAGTATGTGTTCAGAGTAAGACAAAGAGGATTTCTCATGCCAGACCATGAAGAAAGGGTAAATGTAAACTAGTATATAATCATAGTCCTTGCTTCAGGACAAAAATAGAAATTACTGAAAATAAACAGAATAAAAAAGATTGTAAGGGTGTACACAAGAGGTTTTTTTGTGTATGGACAGTTAAAACAATTTTAATAACATTTGGGATGATATTAAACCGTGTCTTTGGCAGATGATCATGAATGTCCATGCATACACATACAATGTGATCCTTCCTGTATCAGCGCCTGTACAGTGTGTCTGCCCAGGAGTTGATCAGAGAGCCTCTGCAGCAGACTCTGCGAGTTTCCCATCTGGACCCTGAGGTTCATGGCTCCCTGGGGGCAGCCACTGGGAGGTACTAGGGCTTTTTCTCTAAGTATGTAGCTGGGGTTTCCTCACCTGCTATCCTGCCTCTACGCACCTTGTGTTTATGAAGACAGGCCTTTTAACAGGCTGACTGATCTCCTGTAATAGCCCCAGGAATAGCCCAGTCGGTTATTTTTTGCGTTACCCCTTCCATTTTAACTTGTTCCTCTGTGCGTGTGCTCCATGTGGCTTTTGCATGTAACCTAACAACAGTCTTTACTCAAAGACTAACTTACAGAATCAAAACTAGCAATCTTTATGTGTATAAAATTGTTACATCAAGTTTCTAAGGTTTTTTTCTTGGCATACTCCAACAATCCAAATGGATTTGCTTTTGATTTATTCTTCAAAAAAAAAAGGAAAGTAATAATTGTGCCCTTTTTTTTATTGTTTACTTTTATGAAGATAGGTAAAATTAAGTCAGCTATCCCGTGTTTACTTATAGATACTTACGGAAGTGGATTTCATGCGCGTGCTATTTTACTTTTGCTGGAGTTTTTACTGCCTTCTGTCTAAATCAGAAGGCAATTGTGTTAGTTGCACAAGTGTTTGCAGCTTATGATAGTGCACAGAAATCAGGCTGGAAATAATTCTAAGAATTTATAAATTTAGACATTTATTTTAGAAATTGTAAAGGGCAGTTTGCATTTATCAATTATTGGTAACCAAGCTATAAAACCTGGAAAACAGGAAGCCAAGGGAAATGTCATAATATTTAAAAAAAAATAAATAAAAAATTGTAATCATGTTTAGTTCTGTCTTTATCATTCAGCATATGCATCAAGAAGTTGCACATTAAAGTATCCATACTCTAAAAATAAATAGATTATTTTTGAAACCCACATAAGAACATCAAATTTTATATGAATTATCAAAAGAAATTGGCTGAAGCACAATGAATGCTTTTTATTGACCTATTATTCCTCTTCATGGTTACTGGATGCACACTGTTATGAATCAAAATACTTACAAATGAGATGTTTTTACCTGCACACAGAGAACTCCCTTTACGTCTCATTTTATTCTTCCTCAGTTTAAAATGATTGATTGATTGCTCACAGCTTGCATGACTCCCTGCTGCCCTAGATCCATCTCCGCTCTTCACACTCCATACAGTTCTTGCATCATTGACTTTCTGCCAGCCATTTTGCTGCCAGTGCATGAGCTGACATTTAATGATCTTTAGACGCAGTAATGTCACATTTATCACTCTTTATCAGTTGTGACAGACCTAAATTCAAATGTAAACATGAAATGCAAACTGAATCCCATTCAACAGTGATATGTTTTTGAGTGGCATCCATCAAAGCATGTTGAGAAAGAAGTGAAAAATTACCTGTTTCTTATGATTTTATAACAACAAATAACAGTTTTTCAGTCCCACTCTAGAATATTTTTCCTTGTATTTTTCAGGGAAACCCCATTTTTTCTCCAAAATGTCATATCTCTTTGCATTTTTGAATCTCACTGAATTTTCAGCATTCCCAGATTTTATATTTTCAATTTAATCCAACCCCAGAAGCACAGTGATACCTATGATCACTCTACCTTCATCTGCTGCACAAGGAATGTTTTATCCTTTCTGAGTTTCAGCATTGCAATCCTGACACAGCTACCTTAATTGCAAGTGGCAGAGAATAAAACAGATTTAGTCTGCTTTTATCCTTCTTCCTCCCTAGATAGAACCTAAAAGTTTCTAGAAGCAAATGCTCTCACATAGAACCTATCCATTTCTTCATACTTGATCCCGATCTGTTCTTACTAACACCCCTTTAGTTAGGGCACCGCTTTCCAGTTATGGCTATTCTCTTCAAGGAATAGATGCAGACAATAATCATCTGTGTCTGTTGTTCGGCAATTAGGGAAGAAATAAGAGAATTAAGACAGAGAAAATAAGATATTTGCTTACTTGGTTTAAATTTCTTCTCTGTTTTCTCTTGCTCTGGAGAAGCTCAGGCATTGAAAATTTCTGAAGTGTGATGATTGAAAGATCATGACTTTCAAAGGAGGTGCAGACAGCAGCTTTGCCATACATCTCATCATCTTCTGTGGTTTCGTGATATTACCCCTCAGTATAGCATTTCTGTTATACCGATATTCTGATATCAATCCTTGACAAGACTTTTATGGACTTTCCTTCGTCTCAGGCTGTGATGACATTCATGGCAGTAAAATTACTATTAATTTATAGGGTGGCCAGACATTTTTAGATATAATTGATCACCACTGAGTGGCACTGGAAATTCATGCTTTCCAGATGTATTTTGTGGGTTTTCCACAGAAACATAGTAGGCTGTGTTTGATGTCCAATGTGCTGGTGTAACCAAAGCATTGTCTGTGAGAAAGACCATTAATACCATATTTCAGCCAGAATTTTCCTCAACCTATACATATTTTCCAAAAACTTCACTGATTTTAAAAGAAAACATTATGAAGTAAAATAAAAGTGTAAAATGGATTCATAAGAAGATAGATGCATTTGTGGATGGGTCAAAGCTGGATCTTCTGAGACAAGAAAGGTATTGGTCATCTATCTGCTTCTTTAACCTCAAAATTAAAACAACTTTGGATGGAGTTTAGAGGTATTTATTCTCTTGTCCATTTTGCAGTGTACTTAGCACACTCAGAAGCACTGGCTAAAATAGGTTTTATTTTGCTCTTTCTGCTAAAGACAACTGCATTTGGATTTATTTTTACATAGCTGTAAGACCTGGTGCAGCCTGCACTTCAGAGAAATGAATGCTGCCTGAGATCACTAGTTCTATTTATAGTATTCGAACTAGAACATGTCTAGAAGCTCATTGACACTTCTTTTGCCAAAGGTCTGGCTCCTATCAATTAATTAGAAACTAAATTTTGATGCATTTTAAGGAAACTGTCTAATAAGAACATATTTTTAAAAAGCATGAAAGTGATAGTTCTTACCTGAGGAGAATAAAAAAATATTTTAAGAGTGAGACTCTTTTGAAAAACTTCCCATAACTACTCCCCAAAGATACTTTTTTACAAAACAATAGATAAAGTGCTAGTTGCCCAGCACAGAAAATATATGTCCCCTAGCATCTATATGCAGATGTTAGTAATTATTATCGCTAACACTAGTATGTTGTAAGACTACAGAAAAAAAGAAGAGCCCAAATGTCACTGCAGGCCTCAGTTTCAGCCATGAAGTTCAAATTTACATGTTTTCAGAAAGGTAACGAGTCTCGTTTTCAGTACTTTTGAAGAAAATATGTTTTTCATGTAGAACCTATATAAAAAGACTCTTACTAAAAGTAAGCAGAATCCATTTCTGAAAAGCATTTCTGTAATCAATTGTTCAACAGCCCTGATGGATTTTGGATATACCCATTCTCCTCAGTTTATGTAATGGAGCTAGAGCGAGACATTACTTTAATTGAGTTATAGTTAATAAAAGATGACAACATTCATGATGCATAATTCTACTGATTTCATTTTTTTCTCATAATGATTAAAACATTAAAATAGTTTTCCACAAAATGGGAAGGTTTTTTTGCTGTGTCCTTTCAACATATTTCAGTATGATCCTTGAGGAAAGAATCTGCTTTAAAATGTTGATGTTGAGGTTGGTCATGAACTATGAGATGTTTTACTTTCTTCAGACTACTTTCCTGTATCGCTTCTCCCTGCTGCTCTGTGCCCTATCAGGTAAAAAAAACAAAACCAAAAGCCCAAAACACCCCAAAAAACAAACCCTCAAAACAACCCCACGCACAAAATCATCAAAAAATAAAAAAAAAAACACAAAACCTGAAAAAAACATTAAAATCAAGCCTGAATATTCTCTGCATAAAAAGAGACGCTTGTTAATGTATTTTAAACTAGAAATGCTGAAAGTCTCCAATGTCAACCTTGTGTTAACTCCTTCAAGTTGGGTAACAAATTGCAATTTGGAGGGCTAGATGACTACTATGAGAATTGGCTTAGTTCCACATTGATTTACACTGAGCTGTCATATAGAAAGCTCCCTTCTAACTTTCTTCTTTCTCTCAAGGCATCCTGTTATAAAAAAAAAACAACATTTTTTTTTTTTTGAAAGACAAATACAGTGATCCAGTGACCTAAATACTGGAAGTGCTATTTCATTGGAAAGGAGAATTCTAAAAAGTGATTATATATATTTCATGGTGCTGTAGCTTTCTGTGTCTGGGAATTTTGTGATTATTTAGTAAGCTTTAAAACATATTTCTTTTGGCTTTCCAGGGTCACATATCAGATTTTTTTCAAGCTGGATTAAACCTTGTTGATTTTGGCTGAAGTGTGCAGAAAACTGATATGCATAGAGAATTAGACTTAAAGTAACAATTTACATTTGCTACAAAGCTTATTAAAATCTTTGCTTAATTATATTACATGTTTTAAGACAGCTAATTCTTATTGTGCTTTCTAATGAGGAGGACTTGAGGCAACCTTAAGATATGATGTACAACTTCCAACCTCAGAGATACCAACCTTATCTATTATTTTGTGTTCATTTTGGAAGGATGTTTATCTCCTCATTTATTATCCCTTAGGCAATAACTCTTTACCATGCTTACATATGCCAGATGTCTAGACTCTCTCTGCTGGATGTAAACATTTTCTGAAGACAAAAATCAACAGCTCATTACCATACCGTGAACTTTAGTTAAAAGTAAAGCCTTAAAGTCAGTGCAAAGCTAACAATATTCTACTTCCTTCTGGAGAACGAATGTGTATAAATTCTCTTTGTTTCAGTTACGATCTTGCATTTCAATTTTGCTGATTGGAAGATCCTTACCTTCACTGGAGTGACCTCTTCAATGTACATCACATTCATATTTTTAAACACATTGTTGCTGAAATGTTGGGGAATTGATGTTTTAGTGACATGGAAGGACTTCCCACTGCACTTACCTAATCCAGTTGTGTAGTGGTGTTTGATTGGTTTTTTTTAAAAAAAGAAATACCACCTATCAACTTTACATACATGTGAAAGTGGTATTGGAAAATATGCGTGCACATAGTTATGTGAATATATAAATGATAGAAATATATATGCATGTATATTACTACATATTTCAGCTACATATGTAACTTATGTATATATACACAAACACAGACATCATCTTTAATACTCATTTCATCTGGATAGTGTGATGATGATGTAAAAGAATACAGATGGCAGTTTAAGCTCCCTGATGCCTGTGGTTGCAATACCACAAGAGAGGGCAAAAATCTTCATCTCTTTGTTTGATTACTCTAGTTACAATCCAAGAAAGGCCACTAAGGTGGCACAGTGAATTTTTTTCTGTTGGTTGCATTTGTTCTTTTGACTGTTTAAGCCTGTATTTTCAGGAGTGTTCATTAATTCTGGCTGTGAAACTGAAAGCCCAATCTGAAAAATTGTTCAGTCATCAGCACCCATGCTCACTTTAAGCCAAAGTGCTTCTTGAAATTTGTCTACATGGTCTCAGATTCAGTGCTTGCCAGTCAAAACACCCAGCTAGGGCACACAGAAAATGTGGATATTCAGGCAGTTCCATGGGCCATCCAACACTGCAAGTGTAAAAAAAAAAAAAAAAGATGCCTACCTCAAAGTTCAGTCTTCAGAGTTTTCATTTTGATGCCTTATCACATCTTATGTTTAACATCACTATATAAAGCATGACAATAACAGTCTAATGCTAACAAGACATTATCCTAACATTTGGTATGGGCTGTTCCTGTAAAGCTGTAATGACAGGGCCCAGTAAGCATTCTAAGGCAGAAAAGTTTTTGGTTCCATTTTTGCTTTCTTTTTCTTAACACTGCTTGGAATTATGTAAGAGTTAAGCTGTTTATTTAATAATAGTTCAAAGCTTGCTTTTTAATGTCAGCATCCCTCATGTAATTATTCAAAAATAGCAGATTGGCAATGTCGAGTTTGGGTACTGTCCATATCTCATCACTTCTGCCAATGCTTTGATGCTTTCCTGGAATCATAGTGCTAAAGCTAAATGACTGAAAAGCTAGCAAAGAACAAGCAAAATAAAGTTACATGGCTGATGCCTGACAGAATGCAAAATTACCTACGGGGTGGCTACTATTAAAAGGGAAACAAGATAGTAATTGGGCTTCTGGGAAAAAGTATTTAAGTTGCAAAATAAATAATATTGCACCGGTTGGCTCACAGTTATATGACTTTTTTTTGTTCTTAAAGATGTGCTCCATGAGGGCTCCGTTTTGTCTCTCTCTGCTTGCCAATCTCTACTATATTGCTCATGCCAGGTACTGCTGCAGTGGAAAAAAACGATTAATCTGGTTGAAAAAGGAGTAGGTCATTTAACACTCACACCTATACCGACACAAAATATGGATTTACAATTTTTCACTTATTGCTGCAAAGAGATAAAAACAAGTTAACCTTTAATGTTGGGATTTTGTGTGTTTGGTTTTCAACTGTGTTCTCATATACCCACTTAATTCTGACCAATCCCAAGCACAGAATCATATATAAGGCTTAAGTCCAGATATGGGATTCTTTGTTTTATATTGCCACTTGGGAATGTGCCTTACAAGAAGCAAAACTTATTTTTGGAGGATTTGACTATAATGTACATCACTGCCTGAAGTACAGAGAACGTGCTTTGTTCCACTATCCTGAAGACTGATCTCAGGAAGTGGAGGTAATAGATCTAGCATCTCTCTTGTGCAGAGAGTTCAGGAGGATCCTGGGCTTCTCCCACAGGAGATAGGCTTGTGTTTTTATCATTCAGAAGCATGAAACGCTGGCAGCAGGGAAACACCAGGAGTGAAGTATTCATGTGAGTCTGCCACTCAGTAAGACTTGACAGGTCTGCATCTATGCCCAGCAAGGAAGAAAGGGAACAGTGAGATGAACTGCAGTGCAGAGGAAAGCTTTGCTAATCACCAGTGCTGGTGGCAGGAGGATGTGAGGAGGAGAGGGAGTGAGTGAGACCCAAATCCTCAAGAACCTTATAGCTTGGTGGGAAGGACTGGAGCTGCTGAGTGCATGACACTAGAGAGGGGGAAGGTAGAGATCTTGCAGCATGCATAACTGTACAGGCACAGCAAACTTTCACTCACATGATTAACACTTGAAAGATAATCAGTGCTTACACATTTAAAAGCAAAGAAAATGTAAGTGGTCAAGATAGTTTTCAATACACAGATTTACTGCAGGTCATTCCATTTTCAGTTGCTGCTTGCTCTTTCTCTCAGAGATAAGGTACATCAGAAGGTACATGCCTTTCCTTTCTATTTTTTTTGTCCTTTTTTTTTTTATTAGATGTAAGAGTCATTTCTGCAGCATTTCATAAGGCTATCCTTTCTATCGGGGAAAAAAAATTGCATATTCAAGCCTTTAAAATGTCATCTCTTCCTTACAGCACGTCTAACCAATGTCAGCTGCAGAACAGGAGACCCAAACCTCCTGTAAGGGCCAAAATCTACTTGCCAGCTGGTTAATCCAAGAAATGCCCTTTATGACAGTATTCACAAGGTTCAGAATACCGTAGCTTTGGAAATTATGAGACAACTTCAGTAAATAAGCACAAACAGGTCACAGATTGGAAAGTGACAACTCATCTGGAACAAAGAGTAATCTGTAAGATGCTTTAGTTCCTGCCACTCTCAATAAAGCTCTTTACTCAAAGTAAAATAAACCATAACCTGTTCCCTTGACCACAGGGTATTGTGTTCCCTGTCCTTGTGAAATGGGGGCAGACACTTTTTTGTTCACAAGTCTTTGTGGAGAATAAAAGAGGCATATTGGATTTATTCAGACATCCTTGTCATTCATGGCTTGTATCAAACATTATGACTATAGGGAGCAGGAAAGAGGAATCAGCATGAGACCAAAGCAAATTGTGTGGTTTGCAGAAATGAAAAGGGCAGAGGGAATAAGAAACAAAACTGCAATAGGAGGATAGGCAATCAGAGAGCTAGATTATAGGATGAAGGAAGATTGCAAAGCAGAGAAGTTCAGGTGGGAAGAGATTTCTGAGAATTAGCTGAGGAACATGAGAATGAATAAAAAAGGGTAAAAATATGAAGAAAAAAAACCCCAAACATTCTTTGAATTCAGGGTTTCTTTACTTCTGAAACATTTAGAACAAAATATTCCATGAGGTTTTCTGTTAGTTCATGGGACCTCTTTTAATGCTAGCCTGCCAAACCTTTGCACCGCACAATACCAAAAAACTGAGTCAAGGCACATGGAGAGGTTGAACATCTGTCTGGCAAAGACTTTTTATGTCCTTAAGGCTTTCAGCTTAGTATCTTTATATGAGCTACTGGTGTAGTATTATTACGCTGGCATTGACTTCAGTTAGATAGTACTCAGTTAAACTGCCAATGGCTCCAGGACAGGTTTCAAATACAGATTTTTAGAGACAAGTTTCAGCTACTATTTACATACCCTTTGACACCAGAAAGTCACCTTGTGACAGGTTTTTGAAACTATAACTAATGATCAAACTAATAGTATTTTTTAAAGTGTCTACACATTTAATTTTCATTGATTTATAATGATTGAAATATCTCTAGGAGCTAGTTGTCTAATTGCTTTTGACAAATAACAGAATCAATAAATAGTTAGGGTTGGAAAGGAACTTAAAATCAGCTACTTCCAAACCCCCTGCCACGGGCAGCGACACCTCACAATAAATCATGTCACCCAAGGTTTTGTCCAGCCTGGCCTTGAACACTGCCAGAGATGGAGCATTCACAACCTCCTTGGGCAACCCATTCCAGTGCCTCACCACCCTAACAGTAAAGAACTTCCTCCTAAATCTCACATTTTTATTTTTAAAGACCTTAAGATCTTCTTTAAATATCTCTCTTTGAGCTCTGTGGTGCATTGTATTTTTTTTCTAAATAAGGAGTAATAGCATTTCTGTA
Source organism: Psilopsiagon aurifrons (assembly GCA_025447955.1). Lineage (NCBI taxonomy): Eukaryota > Metazoa > Chordata > Aves > Psittaciformes > Psittacidae > Psilopsiagon > Psilopsiagon aurifrons. The sequence continues at coordinate 8,419 of JAOEHY010005576.1, read as the reverse complement.
CATCTCAAATTTATGGAGAGATTGCAAATAAACTGAGGACACATTTTGTTGAAATTTTTTACGCATCTCTTCCTACATGAAATTAAGTGGTGTGCTTAACACTTTTTCAATTTTTCCTTACAAATTTTCCTTACAAAAAAATTTCCTACAAAAGCCTTACACAAACCACAGAGAAATTTTTTTGTCTGTTTGTTGAAGAGCCATCCTAGCTACTATGTAGCCAGCTCTATGCTCTTGGAGTCAATGACATAACTTCCTTTAGGCTTCAATAGAAGGAACAATAGGAACACAAGCTGTTCCTGATTTGGTTGATTTAAGTATCAGTTTACTGCTGCGATTAAAGGAATCTCTTCACAGCTAACATGAGCCTCAGACATTTTTTTCCCATTCGTTTCTGATTTCTTCAGTGGTGCAGTATCTTACTCTTTATCCCTGACACCCTCTGCTCTATCATTTCTGGGATGGAAGCTATCAAACTCTTCAACATGCTAATTTTGACACTGTAACTCATTGACATCTTGCTGATAAACTTGTCAGTGAATATCAACAGGCTCAACAATGATATATTATTTAGTAACCACTAAATTCATTGAGTTTCTTATACTGTTCAAAAAACTGCATTATAATGGGGAGGGAAAAACCACATTTCTTGCCATTGCTTGTGATTGTGTTAACCCACTGTTTATTACTTAAAAAGTATGACATATTACTGTCCCTGGCATTTATGCCATGTAGCAGTTGGAGTTTGCAGCATTGAGTAGAATACTGACATGTTAATATTCTGCAATAGAAATAGTAATATAGGGGAAATCCCATGAATTATTTCATTCTGGAGATGGTTTAAAGAAACTAAAATACTTTATTTTGCCCTGATACCCAAACTCAAGTATCCTTTTCTTATTCTTAAATAAGAAGTTCAGTGTATGTGTATTGGAATTCAATCTAGGAGATAAAGTGCTAAGATAGCACCACTGACACTTGTTCTTGGATGTCATCTAGATAACTAAGTGGAATCAGACCTCGGTAGCACCAGCGGGCGATAAAAAGAGATAAAGTAGCAATATACATAAAGCATGTTGTGACTTAGCAAGCTGGTCATCTTGCCTGGCAGAATCATTTTAGGGGATGACTGCTACAGATAGGATATCTTCACAGATAAGTTCAGGACTTCCAATCTGAATGGACTCACTAAGAGTTTTCTTTACTGTTTGACATTAATTTATCCATGTAACTTCTTGAGCTGAATATATTTAAACACTTTTTCTGGATCAGAATCATATCTGAAATGTATTTAAACAGGACATTGACAAATTTGGGATATATGTATATTGCTGTTACTTTTCCATGAATTAAGACCCTGAGACATAATTCAGAAAGTGCTGTAAAGCTGCAGTAACTATTGGTTTTGCTGTAAGAAACAGCTCATTTGCCGCCGACCTCTCTGCCAGCACCAGAATTTGTCCACCTGTCTGATGAACTGGATAGAGAGACTGACCACCACTCCTAGCACTCTGGGCAGGGGTGATAAATATAGCTTAGCTAAACCATCTCTGCTACCTGTTTCTTGCATCTTAGTATCACTAAGTGATACTTAAAGTGGAGACTTTGGGTAGTAAGTAGTAAAGAGAAAGTGAAACATTACAACATTAAAATGTGTTCTTCCTAGAATTTTACCTGCAGTTTGCCTCTACAGCAATTACCCTTCATCTTCCTTACATTACTGAGTAATTATTACATTTGATTGCAATGAAAAATTCTGTTGCTTATATATATAAAATGTATATGTATACTTACTTATTTTGTATATGTATATGAATACTACAGGACACTTGAGAATCCTTTTCTGTTCAAATGTGTTACATATAAGTGTAAGCTCTTCATCAACTTTACTTTCCCAAAGAACAATTATTAATACGACAGTTGCCCAAGAAAAACAACTGCAATAGATCTAGCTTTATATTTCCCCATCAAAGTTCTCTAAATACTTGTCAAGTCACAGCAAAGTGTTACGTTTTTGTATTCTGTTATTTGTAGTAGGGAAACCAATTAGGGCAAAATGAGATATTTTCTTAGGGTAAAAATAATGAGTCCAGGACTAATAAAACTCACACAGTAAAACATGGATACAAAGAACAGAGAAATTTGTGGGTAAGATAGTAAGTTTACATCCCCAAAGTGCCATTTAGCATCAGAAGGCTTTAAAAATATGTATTTTCCTAGTTCTGTGAGTAGATGAGTAAAATTAAAGCAATCTTGGATCAACACCAGAATATAAATTGCAATGCGTTTCATGTTGCCCTCTTCTTCTGCCTCCCTTCTTGCCAAAGCTTGGCAGTTCCATTATCATGGCAATCAAGCTGTCAGGTTCTTACATCATTGATTGTCACCAAGAAAAATAATTTCAAAATCTCAGCATGTTTGAAGCACTGAAGAGGTAATTCTTGCTGGTGATGATGAATGAACTTAGAAATATCATCATCTTATGGTCTAGGAACAGTTAGACCTGAGAGAAAAATAGTCTTGGTTCATGTTCAGACTAGTTCCCTATGCCATCAAATGTTTTTAGGCAGAAAAAATATGCAAAGCATTCAACACTGTCCTGCATGGCATCTTTCACTCTAAACTGGAGAGACATAAATCTGATGGATAGACAACTCTGTGGATAATGTTCTGGCTGGATGGTTGCACGCAGAGGATTGCAGTCAACAGTTCAACATTCAGTTGGAGACCAGTGACAACAGGTACCCCTCAGGGGTTGGTGCTGGGGCTGACCCTGTTCAACAACTTTGTTTGTGACATGGACAGTGGGATTGGGTGCACCCTCAGCAAGTTTTCTGATGACGCCAAACTGTGTGGTTTGGTTGACATAATGGAGCGAAAAGATGGGATCGAGAGAGATCTCTATACATGTGAGGTGGGCAGATGCCAACTCTATGAATTTCAATCACACCAAGTGCCAAGTCCTACACCTGGGTCAGGCAATCCTAGGCACAGCTAGCTACAAGTTGGCAGAGAAGAGATTCAGAGCAGCCCTGTGGAGAAGTATTTGATGGTGCTTGTTGAGTCAAAACTTAACATGATCGGCAGCATGCACTCACAGCTCAGAAAGCCAACAGCATCCTGGGCTGCACCAAAAGAAGCATGACCAACAGGTCAAAGGAGGTGATCCTGCCCCTCTACTCTACTCTGCTCTCATGAGACCCCATTTGGAGCACTGTGGAGTTCTGGTGTCCTCAGCATCAGAAAGACATGGAGCTGCTACAGCAAGTCCAGAGAAGGGCCACAAGGATGATCAAGAGACTAGAGCACCTCCTGTAAGAAAACAGGCAAAGAAAACTGGGGCTATTCAGCCTGGAGAATAGAAGCTGCATGGAGACCTCATAGCAGCCTTCCAGTATCTGAAGGGAGCCTACAAGGATGCCGGAGAGGGACTCATCCTCAGTGCTGAAGCAATAGAACAATAGGTGTTAAGGGCTTAAACTCCAACAGGGGAAGTTTAGATTAGATATAAGGAAGGAGTTCTTTACTGTGAGGGTGGTAGGTGCTGGCACAGGTTGCCCAAAGAGGTGTCAAATGCTTCATCCCTGTCAGCTTTCAAGGCCAGGTTGAACAGAGCCTTTGGCAACCAGTCTAGTGTGAGGCATCCCTGCCTATGGCAGGGGGGTTGAAACTAAGTAATTTTAAGGTCCTTTCCAACTCTAACTATTCTATGATTCTATGAAAACAGTGCTGGTTTTCATCGTGCTGCTTCACACCATTTAAATGAGGTGACATCTTCCCTTTATATTGCAAGGGCCTCATCAGATAGAATGACAGTTAGAGAAAACTATGTCAACTGCTTATTTTGTTGTTACCTCTGGTAAAATTTATTAACATAGTCAAATCTGAACATGACTGCAGTTTGTCATAGACAAACATTTTAGGTAGAAAGCTGAGGACATTTATCTAGTCGTAAAATGTGGCATCTAGTCTGTAAAATGCAGTTATCAGTTGTTGGAGCCAAATTTCTGACCCACAAACGAATGTTTTAAGGCTTCAGAAAAGAAAAGGAGCTGCGTCCCAAATTTTTTCCATGTTCAGTATAAAAGAAAGTCTAGTCTGGCATATTGTTCAAATTGTCACTTTGTACAACCTTCACTTACTTATGTAAAATTGTGCCTTTGACTAAAAAGGAAAAGATTTAATGAATTCAGGTAGAATTTCTTAATTTACAATAAAGATTATGGAAATTAGGTGCTAAAGTGCGCTGAAATAACTGATTAATTATATTTATTGTTTATTTGTGGGACAAACAATTTTTTTTATAGAATTTTCTAGTAGGTCCCTAAGAATGTAGTACAGCTCTATTAATGCAAGATGTATCCTTTACATTTGTGATAGGGGTGAAATAATATTTCATTATTCTTTCATGAAATACATTCTTATAAGAGGATAAAATTAGAAGATCAGTATAGTGTAACAGTTCTTCATCTTGCTTCCAATCTATGCTCATGTTTTCCTGACACCACTTTGTATTGTTTCTCTGAATTACACTGCAACAGAGATATGTCTCTTTATAAGGAGAGTTACATTACACAACTGTATGTAGGCAAAGGTTTTTTTCTTTTCCAAAAAGAATTGCAAAATTAGAAGCTACAAGTACCTTTTTTTTTTTTTTTTAAATTCTGCCTTGAGCAGCATTTCAGTAATAAAAAGGCATGGTAAAAAGCCATGAGACTGCTATTTTCTTCAAATTCTGGGGGAAAGGGGAGGGAAATCTCTCAAGAGTCTTTGTTTGCATAAAATTTGGGTTGGAAGGGGCCTTCCACCCTGCCTTGGGTAAGGACACCTTCCTCTAGACCAGGTTGCTCAGAATCCCATACAACCTGGCCTTGAACACTTCCATGGATGAGGCACAAATGTATGTATATACTTATATAAACATATATGTTGGTTTGTAGTTTTTTGAGTGGTTTTACTGTAAGCTTCCTTTCTATGTGATATTTTTATTCCAGATTAAGTGTATTTATTGTTCCATTCCCAGGGAGAATGTAACTGCAAAGAGAGATTTCCATGTTAATCATGGAAAGGCTTTGGGATGAACTTTCAGATATCACTTTATTTAAACAGACAAATTGCAAGATAAAATTATTTTCATGTGTTTATGAGTTGAGCCAGCTGAAATATGAAGAGGAAGGCTACATTGTTTTTAAACCCAGTATACAAAGTAACACACTACAGTAACTGAAAATAATTAATTATAGAAATTATAACTCATCCTCATGGAAAATCAGTACCTGTTGTTCTTAGAACTTAAAGGAAATTAATTCCTTGTTTTCAATAAGCCCTTCAACAAGTTGTAAGAAAAAGTTTACTTTTATGAGCATTTCTGTCCTCATTTCTCTGAAGAGGAGACAGAAATGGAAAAGATAACTAAATAGTTTTGCCTAATCTTAGAATTTGATGCTTAGCTGTTATAAATCAGGATGATTGGATAACAGCCCTGTTCCTCTGACAAATGTTGGTATCAACTATGAATTGTCAGGGATGCAAGAAGTCAGGTTTTCTTCCTGTTTTATTCCCTGATTTGCAGACTGTTTAAATCCCTAACATACATCAAGTGGGAGCCAAAAGTGTTCATTGTAAGGTACAAAAAGTCTATCTGCACAGAATCATTTTCAGTATAACATTATTTTGCAAGAAAAGTAATTTCAGAATTCGAATAATTGTTCTTTTCTTGCTAAACACGTCAAATGGTGTAAGCTTCTGAAGATTTTATTATCTATGTTAGTGACTCTGCAAATGCTTGACTTCAAAGAGTATCTTCACACATGGGGCAGAGCCACAGAGGCAGTTATTAAGCATACCTATAAAGTTACAACTGTAAACCATTTGTAAGATCAAGACCAGCATTAGGTGAGCAAGAAAAAAAAAAAGAAAAAGGCCTCTTGATTTACTACTTTTCATTTCCATACTCCTCCAGTAACAATTTGTGCAAGCTGGAATGTACCAGGGAGTGGAGACTGAGTGGTAGTAACCAGTGGCTTTAGCTACATATTTATTATTGAATAAATGTGCGTAAGACTGTTAGGCATGGATGTCTCTTTCAGTACCTTCAGCCTCATTAACAGAAATGGGATGGTAGCCAATCCATTAAACAAAAAAAACAAACAAACAAAAAAAACAACAAAAAAACCACAAAAAAACCCAACAAAAAAAACCAAAAAAACCCAACAGTATTTGAAGATTTGCTTCCTTGTCTTCTGATTTAATACTTTTGCTTTGTTTTAAGATTGTTTTTAACAGATGGTTTTTTACCTACAAGGCCATTTTCCAACCTAAACTAGTATTTAAAGTATGCATTTCATATACACTCTTGCAAGTGTCATCTACACTGGCAGACATTAGCATCCATGCTTACTGCATAATTTTCTGTCCCCTTTCAGATATTTTGCATTATCATCACATCTCCTTTGTGTGTGTGTGTGTATATGTATGTGTGTGTGTATGTAGGTGTGTGTATGCGTATGTATGTGTGTGTGTGTGTGTGTATCTACTTATGCATATGCATATACACATGCCTACTGTATGTGTATGTATTTGTGCATCTCTCCTATTGGCTTTCAGATGGCAACATAAAAGCAGAAACTAACTCTTTGAGAAGGCTGGAATTCGTGAAATAATGCAACTGAAACTGAATTAACCGTAACACCAATCTGTCTTCTAATATGAGAATTTTTATTTATTTTAATTCTTTGGTTGTTATATTAACACTCATCACAGCTATCTATTTGAGTAACTTGTCATTATTCACTGACATTTGCTTATCAGCAATTCCAAATATCTTTGATGGAAATATAAACACTCCTATGTTGCATGTTAAAGTCATTGGCGTAAGGTGATATAGTCCTAGGCGACTTGCCTTTAGTCCTGAAGGAGAGTCAGGATATTGACTTATAAATTCAAAAAATTGAACTAAGCTGTCAATAAGGTTTTGGGAAGTTGACTCAGAAACCATGAGTAAAAGGTTATATAACTGTTTTCTGTGATCCCTTCTTTATGCAAGAAAATGGACTCCACGACTGCAAAAAAGTATATTGATGCTTAAGACTCCTTCCTTTCTACTCTTCCTCCTGCTTAATTAGGAGATGGTAGTTATGGGGCAATATTTAAGTAACATGTTCTCCAGCCTTTCACCTTCACATTCAGCTTTTATTGAAACTACTGGGACTTTGGCTGTAAGTTAGAACCACTAATCTAAAGGAACACAGTGGTGGCTATAAGAGGTTAATTTCTAGGTTCTGATGCTTCCAGAATATTGTATTTTCTCGCTTGACCTCAGATGTGATAATATGTGCAAGTTTTGTGTGCTCTTTTCTTTCCCCTCAGTAGGAGACCCTTGGGTAGGTGCTATCTCATTCACAACTTCCGTATGAGTTCTTTCATTGTTGGGATTTCTACTTTTTGCTTGCCCCCTCTCCCTCTCTCTGCCTGCCAAAACTGCTACTTTCTCTTGTTCCTACCCTACCTCCTTGTCCTGGGGTCAGCAGTAGCAGTCATTTTTCTTCCTCTTAATAGCTGCTGCAGAGCTGTGTTTTTGACTTTTGGCCTGGGTACGGTGCTGATAACACTCATGTTTTCAGTTACGACTTAGAATGTTTAGTCTGACCAAGGACTTTTCGGAGCCTCATGCTCTGCCAGAGAGGAGGGGAAGCTGTGAGGAAACAGAAACAGGACAACTGACCCAAACTGACCAAAGAGGTATTCCATAGCACAGCACGTCATGCCCAGGATGGAAAAACTGGGGGCAGGATATTTCACTGCTCGCTCGTCAGGTGGTGAGCAGTTGTATCCTCTTCTCTTGTATTTCCCTGGTCATTATTATTATTGGTGGTAGCAGTAGTGATTTGTGTTGTACCTTAGTTATTTGACTGTTCTTATCTCAACCCATGGGAGTTACATTCTTTCAATTCTTCTCCCCATTCCCCCACACCTTGGAGTAGGGGGGAAGGAAGAGGGGGTAGTGAGTGAGCAAACTGCGTGATTTACGGCTTAAACCATGACAGTTCTGTTTTGGGGCCCAATGTGAGGCACAAAGGGTTGCTATAACAACAGGATTAATAGGCAGTCATCAAAATGCTGATTTATTGTCTCTCAAAGTTGTGGCTCTGGATCTTACAGGCTCAGCATGTGGTACTTTACTTACAACCGGTATTTGTTATCTTAATGTTTTCAGACATGGGTTTTGGGTTAAGGTTCTTGTTACATTGTACTTTATTGGAATGAAATAGATTCAGTGATCATGAAACTGACCCGGCTTTTGTTCCCGGTGTGGTCACCAACTCTATACTTTGGGAGGAATATAATAGAAATGCTTAGCAATTACACTTCTTTTCACCTCCTCGGGTGGTCAACCTGTGAAGGAGACATTCTTTTATGC
>JAOEHY010005575.1:10467-22335 GCA_025447955.1 Psilopsiagon aurifrons | reverse complement strand
AAACTGTTCTTATCTCAACCTGTGGGAGTTGCATTCTTTCGATTCTCCATGTAGCAAACTGCGTGGCTGATTTAGGGTTGAAACCACGACACACACTTTTCATTTACATATAAAGGAAGAACAAAAAAAAAAATCATTGAAGGTAGTATGGCAAAGTCAGTTTTATCCCTCATGTGAGGGTGCTCGTTGTGGTCCTTGCAGTAAATCTTTGGCTGGGAAAAAAATAAAAAAAGAAAATTATATCACAAGTAGCACAGTAGGAAAGGGCTGGAAAATAATGGAAGTCACACCCCATTCCCCCAGCAGCCCCCCTCTAGCCCCAGCAGATCAAAGTCTTTCTATTTCAGAAGCAAAGCTTCTTTATATTAAATACCAAGAAAGTATGTTTAGATAATATTAAGGGACTGACTTAAACTATAAAAGTCAGGAAATTCAGAATTAAGGCTGGCACTCAGGTCTTAAATCACACAGTGGGAAAAGGCAGGCGTCAGGATGGGAAGGTGAACCCAGGCACAACAGTGTAAGTTGAGAATGGAAAGTGAGACTAATCTTGGCATCTTCCTACTTGTGCCACTGGAAATCTAAACAGTGTGTGCTTTGAGGTGTTTATTAATATCCATTATGGCATTGCTTGCCTTTTTTTCCTGGTATATTGGCCAAATTTATACGTATTTTAGCAGTCACAGAAAGTTTTTGGTAAATGCTCATCAGAGATGAGCTATGCTTTCCATAGCTATCTCATTCAGCTAGAGGAGAAAAGGTTATGTGATTTCTCAGCTTTTTCCCTTTTTTCAGAAATCCATGCTGCTTTTAGCCACACTGGTATCAAGTAATAGCTCTCCTGTTATGAAAGTTAGCTTTAAACCATTTATTTTTTATTTTTTTTATTTCTTTTAATTGGAATCCCTGTTATGTCATTATAGATTTTCCCATGCAACTTCAATAGGTTTTGTTTTTTTCTATTCTGAAATATTTGGGTAGACAGTTGTTAAAAAAGCTGAATATTTTCATCTTGACTATGGCTTCATTTCAATCAAGACTAAAGTGATTCCTCTGTACAGACACATATAGTCTGTATAATCACATGCATGGCTGGGATCATTCGGAACAAAAGAAAAAAACAGTATAAATGCCACAGTATTAATTCATTATCAGCAAAAATTTTGCTTTTTACAGCGGGAACAAAGTTGTCAGATATTTTTTTGAAATAGACATTAATGTGTGCTTGATTAGAAACATTTCACCTATCTTTAAGACTAAAAGTGGCAGCTCTGTTACTGTTAGAACTTATTTTACTTGTGTTTCACTTTCTATTTAGGATTTTCAGTTATTAACTCCTGGAGTGACGGTATTGTATGATGGGTGTCAGAAACTAGCATTCCACTTTTATTTACTAAAATCAGAAAGAATACAGATTGTATTAACTTTAAATATTAAAAAGTTGAAATACTGTTTCAATGCTGATGTTTGTTATAAATTATTAACAAAATAAAAATATCATTACACCTTCATCTTCTCAGATAAAATATTTTTTAAATGAAAAATACTGCAATATAGAATGAAGAATAAGCTGAAAGCTGTATACCTTACTTTTCCATTTATTGTTCATAATTCTAACGGAACATTAAATGAAAGATGATGTGGCATATCAGTTGATCCATTCCTTTTTGGTTTGCAGGGATATTTCTAAGTGTTCTTGCAAAGATTAACTCCCGTCAGTGATACCTTCTTCAGGAAGAAAAAATGCTGGACAATCCCATAACTGTTAATTTACATTTTGAAACAAAATATTAATTGTGGCATAATCACATTTTTGTATATGATCTTCATATTACTCACAATTAGTTACTTAGAGGGGTGGTCTTGGAAAGAAGTCAGTGTATTCGGAAGCTAATCAGGAAAAACTATAATCATGAAAAAGAAGGAAAAGCATGAGAATATTTGTACAGATCTAAGCAGGGCACAAATACAGAACAGAAGCAAAGCATGACATTTGTTCAGTATGGCAATATTTAAAATAGATATATAAATATATCACCTTTTCAGATCAGATAAGAAATCGACAATATTTTAGAAAATTATTTTTAAAAGTTTGGAATGCTTTTCTACTGACTTTTCCATCAGACTTAGAATTTTATATTTTGAATTAAGAAGGAATAACTAGTTTGCATTTCAAGGAAAAATATTTAAAACATGAAGCAAATCACAAAATTATATCCTTATTTCCACGTAAACATATAAAAATGAAATATTTCTTTAATTTTTAAACTTGTTTGATTATTTTTCTGATTTCTTTTCTGCTCAATTAAGACTAACTCTCCTTTTATATGGAATACAGATTTAATTTTCAATGTGTAGCAGTGAAGTGAAATAGGTAAAAGCATTCTGTCTAGTTCTACATAGAAGGAAGAGTAAAATGTTGCCTCTTGCAAAACAGTACCCAATCAAAACTTTTTGTCAATACAATTTTATAATATAATGCAAGATATAGATCTGATATTTTTAGAGGAATTAGTACTAAAAATTTGCAAGTTATCATTATTTTTCACTGGAGATGAACGATAAACAGGCTTTTAGATAAACAGGTTTTTATGTTGACATACTATTGCACAAATAGTACAAGCACCACCTTCAAATATACTGAAAATTGGGAAGGCATTTATGCTGTTGAAAATTACATAAAAACTAACTATATTTATAGCAATGCTTTTTAAATTTCTAATCACGTTTTTTCCATTAGAAGACGTTAAAGAATTCGGTGAAATTAATTAAATTTCGTTATATACCTGTTAAAGTTCTGCATTGTGCCAGGCAGACAAAGCACATGATTTTTTCAGACTCACGAGTGGGTTCCACAGCTGAGCTAGAGAAGAACTCAACTCTCATTTTCTATTTGTTGCAGACATGAGTAATGGCATGTAGACAGAAGCAGACATACACCAGCACATATGCATATACAAAACCAAACATATTGGAACAGAAATGATACCGACTACTCCAAATGATGTCTAACTGCCATTGTTTATTGTCATATTAAGTAGGGCACTGCAGAAGAGGTAAAAATACAAATCACAGACATTTTTGCATAAATTGAAAACTATCTATACAGGATCATTCTAATTAAAAGTAAAATTTAGTCTCATATAAAAAAAAAAAAAGAGAGAAACTAAAATGGCCATAAGGTTACCAATGACTATATTTCACTTAAATATTCATAGCATTTATTTGTATTTTGGTGTCTGTCCAGATGCTTCTGTTACCATTTTGAGGAATTAAGGGAATTAATTTTTATTCTCTCACTAGGTCCTCTGGATTTGCTTAAATTTTGAAAATGATTCAAAGATATGCTTTAATTATTGCAATATGCAGCTTTAAGTATGTTCTTCAGAACCTCAGCAGTGAATACCTACAAGTTCCCCCCTTGGTCCCTTCTCTTACTGTCTGTATTCAATTTCCAGACTTCTAACAATCAAGCATGCAGTCTCAGCAGACCCACAAAGCAAGTTAATAGTTGTTCTATTACAACATGCACACATCCTGGACTTATCATCTGGCTGATTCATATGGATCTCTTTTTTTTTTCCATCTCTTTTCTACTGTGTTGATATATAAAATTGACAATGTTTGGTGCAAGTATTGTTATCTTCTTGGTTTATTTATTGTGGACTTGATGCCATTTGCTTTAGCAAAAGTTCTTTAGACAACTTACAACAGCTACAAAAAATCAAAAGACCTAGTGAGCACATTACTAAGCAAATCTGAATTAACTGTGAAAGCCTGTCCAATATTTGGTAATATCATGTGTCCTGCAGTTCCAAAATATAGCAGTCAATATATAGAAAGCCTCCTTTGCTGGGTTTTGTTGGTTTCTTATTGAACCTGCAATTTAAAAACATGCCCATTATATCAACCTAGCTATGTTTTCCCTGAAGTTAAATTTTGAATACTTGCAAATGCACTTCGTGTATGCAGCTTTTGTCTATTAACAGTGTAAGAAATGATAATTCTGTTATTTGGAATGATGCAAGACTAAGATGTGCAGTGCATGGAAGTTACTGAAATACAGAAGAAGATAAAAAATACAAAATAGAAGAGTTTAGAGAAATAATTCCTCAAATATTTAATCCTAAAAAAGAGTGGTTGGATAATACAGTAATATTACAATTTTCATAAATACCTCCCTTTGAACAGGGCAGCTAAAATAAATCAAGTGACAAAAGAACTTAGTTATGAACCTAGATTTGAAAGCTAGGAAGCCTGGATGTGGTCAGCATATGTAGCAGTGCTCTCCTGAAGTCACACATTCTGTGATGCTACTCTCCCAACTGTTCCAGCTGGTGAAATGTCATGCAGCTATGAAGATTTCCAAGCCATATTTCAGACAAATTCACAAAACTGGCAGTACTTTTCACCATCACATTTTGGTTTTGACAAATAGGGATTTTTTTATTTGGTTGGTTGGGGTTTTTTTCACACACAAAAAAAAAAAAACAAAAAAAAAAAAAAGCAAACAAACAAACACCCCCCCCCCCCAAAAAAAAAACACCTCCCAAAAAAAATCCCCAAACCAAGCAAAAAACAGTACACATGGAAAGAGTTTTTAAAGGGAAGAGCATCTGCAAACTATGCACTGAAAAATCCTCCCTTAAGGAGGAAAGTTAAACAGCAACATGCAAAGCATGCAGGAAGGTATATGAATTTGGAAGTAGGCTGAAGATAAGAGTCCTTTAGCAACCTTGGCCCCAATCATTTGAATCCGTGTATTGCCACACTGATTGTGGTGTTGTGCACTATTCCAGTTTTGCTTCACAGGGTAGCACTGTCCATGGATATCTGTTGATGCAAGATTAACTCTCATGTCATACTGGTCCCTCTTTGCATGATGGGAGCTAGCTTGCAGGTGACTGCTTTAAAATTAAATGATCAGAACAGCCAAATTTGGTAAAAGGCTCTTCTCAGCAGATACTCGTTAGAGTGGCTTGTCATGTCTGAAAAGGTTTAGGAGAATAGAGTTTGAACCAAAGCAAGCTAAGCAGAAAGCTATTGATTACTTTCTTTCACATTAACTTAATTTGATATTCGTGTAATGAAGGTTTATTTGTAGTAGACTAATAGGAAGACAGCACTGTGACATAAAAAAATCCAGCTGAAATAAAGCAGTTACAGGTTGTCCACTTGGTTGATGCAATAATCTTTCATTTCAGAACAGCTGATTTCTGGACTCCAGGTGTAACCCTCTAGCAGATGCTTCTGTCAGCAACAAGAGTCCTGTTTCAATATGTGTAGAGCAGAAATGCTGGGAAACCAGGTTTTGGGTGAAAAAGAAATAACCTTTTCACTGAAGAGACTTTTTTCTGAAAAAGAGGAAACTAGCAATTCTTTTCTTCTTTCTGATTATGACAAAATAGCATAGAATTCGTTGTTTTGCATTTCCACTGTAAGAACATGGATGTCAGAATTTATTTAGAAAACAGAAGCCAAAGAAACAAGTAGGTACTACATACGTATCTAAATATTACCAAATTCAGACAATACATTGGAGTGGTTTTGACATTTTCAGAAAGAAAACTATATGAATTCTTAAGATCCAAACCTCTTACATCTTACTGAAATTTGCTGGGAACAGGATGATTTTTAGTTTGGGTTTTTTTAATGAGTGGTTATTCACCAAAACATCTCTCAAAAATGTATCAGCTTAATTAAAGTGTACAGAAAGATTTTTAAGATCCAAAAATGCAGGTAGGTATGAAGAAGGATCACCTAAAACCAGTCTCTGCACCATCTATCACTTTCTGTTGTTCAGTGATTACTGCATCCACATGGGCTATGTAAGACATCAGCTCAAATCCCTTCTATAACTGACTTGAAATCCTGAGCCCTGTGTTCTTGGGAAATACCAGCTATTTAAGTTATAGATGTGATTTCTCTGCCAAAGGCTATTTTCTTCCTTTGTGATTTAATCAAAAAATATCAAAAGCAGCCTGGGTTTGGCCTTTTCGGAAATGCTTGATGTCAGGGTGACTGGGTATGATCAAGTGAAAGATCAGGCATAGATGTAACATGGGCTTTGACAGATGAGATGCAATGTATAGCAGCAGAAACATATGACTGCTTTCATTCAGAATTGTCCCAAACAAACAGAACCTCTACCCTTGTCTTGCAGAGCTTTTTGTCTTAAAGCTACTTAAAAAAAAAAAAAAAAATCCACTGATGTTTTAATATCAAAAAATGAATAATTTTACCCTTTAAATTTGGAACTTTTGCCATATATCTCTTGCAAAGCAAGAGATATATGGCCAAATTTGTGCTGGAGGAGGACAGTTCTGCTGAAGTTGACTGCTTTCTTTTGGCTACATGTGGTTAAATCTGTGACTAATAGTTTTGGGTAAACCTCAGCTTTGAGCATAAGGTTAACCCCATTGACTTCAGTGGGTTTGCTGATGCTCTGAAAGCCTAGCATATGCATGAGTGCCCGGGTACATTGGAGCCACTGGAAAATGGAAGAGGCAAAATATAAACAAGCCTCTAAACCTGAAATCTTAAGAAGAAAAATGTGAATACTGAACAAGTATGAAACATTCTCATGCCCACATTGTGCAATAGATGCCTCACAATAAATATATGAAGACTAAAGCACTGAAGAACAGTCAACTTTGAGGAGTTAGAAACACAGTCATGACCCTGTGACTTGCCATCTGGTCTTCTTTCTATTAAGTGCAGTATGTGCCTTATGAGGAGTGGTTGAGGAAAGTGGGTTTCTTTAGCCTGGAGAAAGGGGGACTCAAAGGACACCTTATCACCCTCTACAACTACCTGAAGGGAGGTTGTAGTGAGGTGAAGGTCAGTCTCTTCTCCCAAGTAAGAAGTGACAGGACAAGAGAAAATGACCTGAAGTTGTGCCAAGGGAGATTTAGACTGGATATTAGGAAATACTTCTTCACCAAAATGGTTGTCAAGCTTTGGAACAGACTGCTCAGGGAAGTGGTGGAATCACCATACCTATATTGAAAAGACATGTAAATGTGATGCTTAGGGACTTGGCGTAGTGCTGGACTTTGCAGTACTGGGATAATGATTGGATTGTTGTATTGTGCATCACTTTTTTTCTGACTTCTTATTTCTTTTTCGTTGCTTTCTATAATTATTGCCATTATTGCTATTGTTGGTATTCTGTCCATTATCACTGTATTTTATTTCAGTTATCTCAACCTGTGGGTTTTGCATTCCTTTGATTCTCATCCTGCCCACCACTTTAAAGCTCAAACTTGTTTCTAGTTCCACAAGAAGCACCATTTAGTTGCTATGCATGCAAATATATGCATTAAATGCTTATTTTCTACCCAGTGAGCTCTCAGACTTGGTCCTGATCCCGAGCTATTTGATGGGGGTGAGGGATCCTGCCATTAATTCCAGTGGACTGAATTGGGCCTTAAACATGTTGTCATCACTGAGAGTTTGTGGTGGAATTAAAAGGGAAAATGTCAACCTTTAACCTTTGGCTATGTACAGTTATTGGACATGATTCCTCCCAGTTGCTGGACCTGCAGTACCTGGAAGGCTCAGCTCTGTGTAACCTTGCCCTGCCATTGCTCTGGCACTCCTTACTTTTGCAGAAGCTTTCACAAGGAGTTCAGCCTCAGCTCACTCCTTCCCCCACCTCCCATGTGCCAAAAATATGCCAGTTACAGAACAAAAGAAATATCACAGAGTCGGTTTGGCGGGAGAGCTACAGAACCTAGCAATTACCTGCTGTTATCACTGTGCCTGTGCTTTCTGTCATGTTATATTTCACATTTGCAGAGCTGTGTGTATTTGCTCTTTCATCACTGTTGCACGCAAGCTGTAATCAGTTCATTTTATGGCTGTCTTCAGCTAAATTCTTTGTTGATTTTAACATGACAGAAGTTGAAAAGATTACATATTATAAATAGATAATTAATATATCAGCACAGCTTGTTGCTCTCTGTCTCTCTATCTCTTTATAAGAACCGGTTTTAATGCTTCCTCCCCCTTTCTCTCCTCCTTGTAGACTGCCTGAGAGTTAGAATGAAGCCTGACAGCTTGATTAAAATTTCACCTGATATATTCTGCTTCAATAGAGGATTCCTCTGCCTTGAGTAAACGGGTCACGTGTAAAAAAATAAATCACAGATCATTTCCAAGTACAGTAATTTTTTCCTAATTATTTTTTTTTGTTAAGTTTTGACCATATTGTGGGGATATGTTTATATTCTAGAATTTTCATTAAACTAATGGATGAACATTTCGTAATATTGGTGAAATTATCTTCTGAATGTTATCTTGCGGAAGAAATGTACATCCTGAGACCCCAGTCTTCTCCTGAACATCCTTCTACTTCCAAATCACAAGTAATATCCATATCTAACACACTAAAGAACATCAGCTTTGCTTAATAATTGTTCAGAAGATACATGATTTTCTGCAAAATAAATTTAAACACCCTTAAGTTTGGTTTTCTTAGCTACCTTCCTTCCATAAATCTCTTAAAAGTATTTAATGCATCCTGAGATCTTGTGATCCTGCTATGGAAAACTAATGCAGCACAAACCACTTTCTGGAGTTCATAAAGTCCTTTCTTCAGCTTTAAGTAGAGGGGAAGCATAAGTATAAATCCAAGAAGAGAAGTAGGGAATAAGACAGAGATATCTCAACAGCCTCTTCATAATTCACAGGTCAAGTCACTTTGCAAATGTTGTGCTTGTCAACATGAGATTTCATTTATTTTTCATACACTAGTTTGGGAGCGCATATTTGTGTGTGACAGGAATAACTCCAAGATGTTTGAGTGAGCCAAGAGGGAGCAGAAGGACCCTAAGCATTTGGGGCGAGAGCATCTGAGGGTCAATGCTGCAGTGAATTTAGGTCCTATAAATCCTCTCAACTCCAAGCCACATATTAAACCCTTTATATGACCAAGATTGCTAAAGCAAATACTCCTTCACTGAGAAAGCTTAAGTGGAGCAGTGACTGGGAAATGACAGTAAGAGTTATGGGGATGAGGAGCAGTGACTGTATTTCCCTGGAGTATGAGTGCTCTGAAGGTGATGTGGGAATGGGTCCCAGCACCACTCATGAGTCTATCCTCAGCCTTCCCTCCTGGGCATCCTCACCCATAGCACAGGGTTCAGGAGGAGCCTGGCAAAACCCCAAAAGACTGCGCATGATTTTGATCCTTAGCCATATTTTCCTCCTGGTGAAACCTTGTTGAATTCAACAGAGGTGTAAGTGAAATAGGAGTGTTTCTGTTGTGTATATGCATATTTGCTTGCAGAGCACAGCATGGCAACACCCAATGGAAGAACAAACGTATAACAAGGACCTCAGCTGAAGGACACTATGCAGAATAACAGAAAAGAAGTTTAAATATGAGGATGTTTTATTATCGGAGGAAATGTAGCAAAGAAGCTGAAAGCCATGTATTTTCTTTCACACACAATAGGATCCCCAAGCCAAAGCTCTCACCATCTTAAGAGGAGTTTTCAGATGTGAATGCCATTAATATGGCCAGAATTTAGTTTCAGTTGACTACTATCCTCCTTCTAGGAGCCAAATTCTGTCCACAAGTATAACCTGTCTGAACCTTTCTGTTTCAGTGGTACAGTAGCTAAATAACAGTGCAGATGCATTGACCTAACATGCTGAAAACACAGCTTGTTTTGAATACAATGTGACTAGTATTAACATTCAGCCCGACTTCAAAATTTATAAAAATCCTGACAGAACATTCTCATTTATAGCACTTGAAACAGTTGCAAATGTAATTTATCTCTGCTAGTAGGCACCTTATATACCGTTAAAGCAGTATCAAATGCCCAGTATAATTTGTGCTCAGACTTGGTACGTTTTAATGGAGTTTTGTAGCAGTTTTTCAAGAATTCTTCTTTAACAAGATATCTTTCAGAATCCACATGAAACATTAAGCTGTAAGAAAGCATGGTGTAAGTATTTCTGGTTTAAAAAAAAAAAAAATCCCTAAATGCGAATGCATGATATCACTCACAAGGCACTTTGGAAAATTTTATTTTTCTTTAATGAAAAAAACGTATCAAAAAGAATCTCCTGAAAGGAGTTTGTGTTAGTTCCGAATCTTTTTGGTCTCTGTTAACTACTCTGCCAATCTTTGATGCACTATGGCTCAATAAATAGGCAACCTTCCCTGTTCTGTGTTTTGATTCTTTTGCCTTTAATGTAAGAAAAAACAGCTTGCTGGGGCAGAAAGGAATTTCTAAAGATTTCTGGAAAAAATAGAGAAAAAGACAACACATTAAAATTTGTGTATGAAGGGCTGTTGGTGGTCCCCAAGCACTTTTAAAATATACTGAAAAAAAAGTGTGCTTTTTTTTTTTTTTTTAAACTGTGTGTCACAGCGATGACAAGAGCAAAATGTTGTAGAGATTTTGTTTAAAATGCACTTCAAATTCCCAGTGCCATTTACCTACTGTGAATTCAAAATGGAGTTGAGGGCTAGTCTAATTTATACAGCTGTTCAAAATCCGAAATTGCCTTTACCAGAGAAACTGCAATATTTTTATATTTATTTTGTCCTAAAACAAGGAATAAAATTGGCAAAATTTTGCACCAAAAGAATATATTTCTTAAAACCTTCAATGTAGGTATATCAAAATGCTTAATTGAGATGTCTGAGAGAAGGTTAAAACACTTCATTTAGACTTCAACTTTTGATATTGATAAGAAAGACTGACATAACTGGAGTGAAGAAGCACAAAAATCATTAAAATAAATGGCTTTAATCTTGTTATTTAGAAAGTGAACACACTGCTAAATTTGTATCAATTGTTTTATTGGGGCAGGGAGTGTATGTGAAGGGGAGTTGATTCTATTGCTTTGGAAATTAATTTTATAAAAATCCTGTGGACATTGTGGTTATTTGTAGCTTATGGTTGGGATGTGATGAAGACCAAAGTAAAATATTGAAAGCCGTAAATTAAACACTTATCTAAGGTGAAAACTCCTTTTGAGCTATAATTTACAACAGGTGAGATGTTTATCTTGATATTACTTTGGTTTAGAAGTAAAGTAGTGAACTAAGACTTACGTGAATTGAGTTTGGTTTTTGGGTCTGCCGTCAGTTTCTGATGTGGCTGTGGTAAAAGTTATAATCTTGTAATATTTCATTTCTCATTGTCAGAAAAGGAGGAAAATACTCTTCTGTATCTGCTCAGCCCCGTGCGTTTCACAAGATGAGTCATGGCCTCTACAGCAGAGTCTCTCATGTCAGCCCACATCTTGGCCCTGGATGAGATTTGCATGGAGCCTTACTGGCTGTATCATCTCTGGCCTTTTGGAGGGAAAGCTTGACTGTCCTATAGTCTTGCTGTGAAGCAGTTGCAGCCTGGGACTATCAAGGGACATGTAGGTCGTGGTGGCCTTAAAAAGAAGGATATAGAGTTGAAATAAGTATTACTGCTGAAGGCACACTTGTAACACCACCCGAAGATACTGATAGATGGAGCTGGAGAGAATTGCTCATTATCCATCAGTAATAATTCCTGTAGTCTTCTACCCTGTGAAAATACAGTACTAATAACAATTTCAACAGCTGTCATGGTTTAAGCTGTAAATCAGCCACACAGTTTGTTCACTCACTTCCCCCTCCTAAAAGAACTGTCACAGTTTAAGCCGTAAAACAAGCAGTTTTGTTCACTCACTTCCCACTCCTTCTTCCCCCACACTCCAAAAGGGGGGGGGGACGACGACGGACGACACGGGGGGAAGAATCAAAAGAATGCAACTCCCACGGGTTGAGATTAGAACAGTCCAATAACTAAGGTATAACACAAATCACTATTGCTACCACCAATAACAATAATGACCAGGGAAAATGCA
>JAOEHY010005575.1:0-10367 GCA_025447955.1 Psilopsiagon aurifrons | reverse complement strand
TTGGCCAGACCAAAATGTACTAAGCAGTAACTAAAACATTGGTGTTATCAACACTGTTCCCAAGCTGAAAGTCAAAACACACAGCTCCACACCAGCTACCAAGAAGGAGGAAAACGACTGCTACTGCCGAACCCAGGACAACAGCTTATAGACCTCATGGCATAGCTTACAGTATTGAAATGAAATTATGAATAATTTTCTCCTCCAGTACATAGTCAAATTTCAACAAAAAAATTTTGGATATACCATAATGAGATAGGTAGGTGGTTAAGAAAGTAGTTATTGCATATTGAAGTTTGAGTTTGTGACACAGGACTGTGCATCTCAGTGCAGAGATTTCCAGCTACATCAGGAGCCCAGCATGGTCAAGAGCTCAGTGCTCACTGCTACTGTTTTGGTAAGGTAACAGGCAGCCATTGAGCTGACAGTGCTGTATGTAAAAGATAATTTAGCCTTGTAATTAAGGAGATATTAAGTGCATAATTGCATTTATTCATTTAATTAATTTTGGCAAGTTTGTCCTATGACTTTAGATATCAATTGCTAAAGATACACATTTACATTTGAGAGCCCTTTTAAATGGATTAAGCAAGAGTATAAGCTTAATACATTAAAAGAGCATAACTGTACTTTTATTGCTCATTAGATTTTGAGTTAATTATGTAGCAATCAGGTTTATGCTTTATTATATCAAACCTCAGTCTGCAGGCTCTTAGAATTAGTCTAATGAAAGTAGAAACTTTTCCAAATGTACTGTAGAAATCCTATTTCAAATATATTTACTTAAGGAAACCCACAACTCTGATTTAAGAGAAAGAAGGCATCTACTGCTAGGGTCCTCCATCCAGCGCTGAGCAGCAGAACTCATTGACAGCTCCTCCTGACTGCATGACCCTTTGAACCTGCCTTTAAGGAATCTTTTTTGAGAGATGCAAGACTGCTTTACTGGGGGACATTCTCCTTTCTCATGGAGATAGCCATGATTTCTTTCTTTCCTGCCCAAGCTTTGTTACATTTTGATTCATTTTTTTGCTATTCTCTGAACAGCTAAAATGAACAATTTTTTTTCCTGTAACGAATAGTCTGACCCGGGTGAACTCCTTTTATCTGAACAGATATTGGGAATTTCAGTGTCTAGTCTAAAGAACTTACCAAAAGAGGGACATACATCCATATTTCTTCCTGATGATCTCAGGCATCTTTCTTAGAATAGGATCTCCTTCTCTCTGCCTACATAGAAGAAAATCTTAAGTGGCAAACTTGAGGTGTATGGTTTATGTTAAGGCAGTCAAAGTTAGTGGAGAACAATCTCCTTTGCAGACTTCTGGCAATGAGATATGAGAGTGGAAGAGAGAGGGAGGGAGACACTCTAATATGGGCTGTCTCGTGGAAAACAGAGTGAGATCCCACCATCTACTCAGGAGCTCCCTGGTTGATGATTTTCTTCTATTTTTTTTTTTTGCTCATTTAAGTTTTAGATCAAGTACAATTGTGTTTCACTTGCTCTAAATTTCCTGAAACCATGTGTGCTGAATGAGGAACATGGACTTTGTAACCATATGCCACTGTCCTGAACTCTGGTGATACTGGGTTTGGAAATGCCGTAAAGTGTATGAGAAAATCAGGCAGCTTTAGAAGTTTACAGTAGTAAAAACTGTGGTGAAATTTATCTGCATTGACAGAGTAGATGTCTAATTTCCACATAAACATTTGTGGCATCCTTCTTGTAACTGGAAAAGAAAACACTCATTTTTAGAAATAAACTTCTAAACGTGACCTACTGCCCTCTTGAAATCTCTGTTACTCATTTTAGGCATACATCTTTTTGATGGAACACATAACAAATTCAATATTTCAAAACACATTTTGCCAGATGCTGTACATAGCTGAAAACAGTGAGTGAGATTTTTTAAAATAAAAGCAAAATAGTAGAATCTCTATATAAAATGACATGTGAATGCTGAAAAAATCTTAATGACGCAAAGCACACAGTCATAGAATCATAAAATGGTTGGAATTGGAAGGGACCTTCAAATCACCTATTTCCAACCACCTGCCATAAGCAGGGACACTTTTCATGAGATCAGGTGGCCCAAAGCCCTGTCTAACCTGGCCTTGAACACTTCCAGGGATGGGGCAGCCACAGCTTCTCTGGACAATTGCAGTGTCTTGCCATCCCCATAGCAAAAAAATTCTTCCTAATGTCTAACCTAAATCTACCCTTTTTCAGTTTAAAACCATTTTCCCTTGTTCAATCCCTATATGCCCCTGCAAAAAGCCTTTCTCCGTATTTCTTGTAGGCCCCCTTTAGGTATTGCAAGGCTGCTGTAAGATCACTCTGGAGCTTTCTCTTCTCCAGGCTGAACAAGCCCAGCTCTCTCAGCCTGCAAGCTTTTGTTGGATGAACCTCCAATTCAGAATTTAATGTTATCTGGTTAGGTGTGAACAGAGTTGTCAATGAAGCAGAAAACAGGACACAGCTGATAAAACAATGAAATCAAATGAAGATAAGGCAACTTTGTTGCAAAGCCAAAAAAATTCCATTTGAATGATTCCAGTGTAGTAATTTTAATCCTGCTAAACTCAATCTCTTGAAAATGTAACCAGAATGAAATTTCCTGTCTCCATCTAACCTGGGATTTGTTTTGTAAACTATGTAGGATTTTATTCGGCTCCATGGAAATAATCTCTTTAAAGTTATTCAAACCACATATTTATTAATGTGTCTGAGATCCAAACACTTTCACATTTCATAATGTTGGTTTAAAATCAACATATAAAGATGGTTGCTTTGAACTCCATTCTGGCAAGAACTTCTACCAAAGCCAGTGCTCAGCTTTGCCTCAGATTCCAGGATCACACCTAAGTACCACTCCAAGAATTCATCTCAAATGATCTTTTTTTATAGATTAATTTGAAGGAAACACAGATTCATTTGTATTCTGCACCATAAAATGTATGATTATACAATTAAATCATGAGAACCCTGGAGCAATCTTACAGCTGATAACAATTTCTGTAATAGCATGTGCTATATCAATTTATATCAACTGAGTACACGACTATTTCATTCCTTAGGAAGACAAAATTATGCTTGCCAATGGAGACAAGTGGTTTCATCAGTAGGCATTTTGGAGTTAGCTCTATCTTGTAGGTACCTCAGGTACCACAAGAGTGGAAACTAGGTGGCTGTGGCTTGATCACTGACTTGTTACCTAAGGAAGTCCACAGAGTCTCCTGCAAGTCTGCAATATGCCAGCATACTTTCTTGCCAGAGATGTCTTCACTCAGTGACTTCCCATCCCTTTTGATGCCCAGAGCCTTCAAATATTTCTGGCATAGGAAGCAAAAAATGAATGAGTTTTCCTGCATCATCCTTTGTGAAACCCTTAGAAATAGTACAATTGTTATTATTGCTATTAATGCCTTAATCACACCTTTGACTGCAAAGAAAACATGCCCTCCATGTGCTAATAGTTACCTCACTGTAACCTTTACATTTCAGCCTGGCTCAGTCATCATTTGGTGAATTCTATTGCTTCTGCCAGATGCTGAGAATTCTGCCTGCCAAAATACACTTGTCTTCTCTCAGCTCTCATGACCACATCAATAGACTCTGGCTCTACAGACAATGTCTTCCTGGATAACATTGCAGCCTTCTTCCAGTTTCCTATGGACAGAACAACAGCAAGGGAGTCTTTCAGGGTAGGTACAATTTTTTAATGGTGGGGTTTGCTTTTTTTTCCCCCTGAGCCTTGCTGCTGAATTTTAATTACTTGAATTAAACAGGGGAGAAACAGTGACAGGAGAAGACATGGTCATTCTGATCTTAATAACAGTACTATAATGAGCAATATGTAAAGAGCAGAGGAGAAACACAGAAATAGAAAAGAGAGGAAGAGTCTCGATTGGATCATCCAGTCATCATGCATGTGAACTAGACATATACTTACTGGTGGCTAACAGACCACTTCAGTTCT
This sequence comes from Psilopsiagon aurifrons, assembly GCA_025447955.1. Lineage (NCBI taxonomy): Eukaryota > Metazoa > Chordata > Aves > Psittaciformes > Psittacidae > Psilopsiagon > Psilopsiagon aurifrons. The sequence continues at coordinate 6,387 of JAOEHY010005575.1, read as the reverse complement.
CATGTTTCCTGGAGGTCTGGATTTAAGTCTCCAGAAAATCCCTGTGGGTGTAAGATCAGTAGAATGGATGGGATGCTAGCAAGAACCTGGATCACACTATTTGTAGTGCTCTCTGCACTGCAAATCTCTGCAATTATGCTACTGCTCTCTGCAATTACACCAAACCAATGTTACAAGTAATGCAATGTAATAGTCTAATTATATTTTTACCTAAATCTTCTTGCTTACCTTAGTGTGATGCAGGGTGTGGGGTTCTGAGTTGTTTTTTCAATGCTCTTCCCCAGACATAATTTCAGCTTAAGCCTTAACTGGTACACAATGACAAACAGAGGTCATCAAGCAAACAGATTAAGGTCAACATCATTATCTCTTGACAAAATGGTGAGTTCCTTTACCAGCTGAAGTTTGCATGTCATGATTGGGCCATTCTTAAATTATCCATGGCTGAAAATAAGACAATCCCTGTAACAAAAAAAATTGTGTGGTCATAACTCAAGACATTTTGCATGGAAAAAAAAGAAATGAATTTATTGAAAAGTGGCAGGAAGATGATCTTTAAAATTCAATGTATAAATATTCAGTCTAAATAGAAAGAATCAGTGATCTGTCTGGCTGCTGCTTTTCCTAGATCAGGAACATTATTTGCATTCTTTATTTTGTTGATGCGGTTAAGCTCAGAAAGAATGTACTATAATATTGAACTGATGAAAATGATTGGAATAAAATTGAGAAATCTTCATGGTGACTGGTCAGATGATGAATTCAAAATAGTTGGAGTAGAATGTCAAATGCTCTGTGATAGCTTGCGGTAGGTGATGGGAGCTGTTCACTATCTCAGCATTTGTACATGGAATTGACGAACTGTCACTTACTGTACTCACATCTCATTTTCCCCGCTTTTTTCCCACTATTTGTCCCTGTCCCCTCTTCCCCATTTGCTAAGTGGTTTTCTAACTGTTACAACCACTGATAAACCAACATATTTACTAAGATACATAATTTTCCTTTGCCAATTTTTTTCATACCTTCTCTAGTGACCTGGTGCAAACTATTTGCTTATTTCCAGGTGTTCCATTAGTATTGCCACCTTTTCCTACCAAGGACCTGCGCTGCAGAGAAAAGAACCAAATCATCAGTTTGCGCTGAACTATAAGAATATAGTAAATTCAGATTTAATATTTCATCAAATCGTTGAAAAAGTGAAGGACAATTTCTCATTACTTAATCTCTGCAGCTACACCTGAGCACTAATATTTATCTTTATTTAGTCATTAGTGTGCTGCTTGGCATAGATTTAGTCTGTGTATACTAGTCCTGGGCATGAATAGAGCATGCATCAGAGACAGTGCAATCTGTATGATGTTATCATTTAGGGGGGAGAGTTTACTTTTTGAGCTGTGCCATGCCACTTGCCTTCAGTCATTTGTGCTATGCCTGGATTTTGGGAGGAGGTTTTGTAAGTGGAAGGACAGGAAAAGACCAAGAATAGTGAGGACAAAAACGTTGTGGTTAAATGCTGTTTGGTAAAAGGCTGGGGTGAAGGGATTTGGTGGCCAGACATACTCACTATTGAAAGCATAGCCTTCATTTATCTGCAACAACCTGGTCGCTTAACAGCAAAATACTGCATATTGTATGTGATGATAGTAGGTACAAGCAGAAGGAGTTTGGTGGTTAAAAAGCTGTTGCCTTTGTGCAGTGGACTGCTCCATTGTGAGTAAAGATGGCATATGAATTACAGAAAACTGAAACAATGATGAAATCGAATTGAATCCCTCAGCTTTTCCTCATCTTACCAACATGAGGCTTGAAGGCAAAAATAACACAGCGCCCTGAATTGAAAATGAATAACTGAAAATCACGGTGCAACAGGGAACAAGAGCTGAAATGCATTCTATTTTATTAGATTTTAAATTGAGTTTTCCATACAGTAGGGAAATCATTATTCCAAGTGAGTTTGTTAACAGATTAGGATAGTTTATCTACCAAAACAAGATTTTTTTAGAAGAAAACACCATTGTGACAAAACTTCATAAAATAGAGTTAGGTGGTATACAAAGAAAGACAGTTTCACTGAGCCCTATGCACAGTGACAGAGCTAACAGGAATTCAGACGGCAGATCTTTGGCTGGTGCAGGTCTTGCAAGGAAAGTGTTAGGACAGTAAGCAAATGACCAGATGCTGACTGAGCCGAGATTCAACTAACTGAAGAGGGTGTGGAAAACCACTATACAATGCAGAATAAATCCTTATGGGTAGGTTGTTTATCTGGGGTGTGACTGGGGTGGAGAAAGGGAGGCATGTTTCAGATATTTCAAGCCTTGCCATTAGCTGCTGAAAGATAATATGCACACACAAAACCAAAACCACCAAAAATTTGATTTTAGATTGAATATTAATGCTAGAGTGATGTCACAGCACTTGCTTAATCAGAATGTACTCACTGAAAGCAATTTAAAAGTTTCCGGTGTGTTTCTGGAACTGAATTACAGGTTGGGTGAGCACGCTGCAACTTCTTTTTGAAACTGGGCTACTGAAAGGAAAGGAAACGGTGACAAAGAGAATGAAGGGAAGTGTGCACAGGCAAGATTGTAAAAATAAAATCTGTGGGAGGAAATGAGGTTAAACTAGAGAGATTTTAATTCAGGCATGTATTTAAATACCTTGTATAATTGTACAGGACAAAGTCCAGGAAAATTTCTAACACCTCAGTAACACAAACTCATGCTTTCATTTATCGCCTAACAACCTGGTTTGTCTTTCATTTTTTTCCAGCTTCTGTAAAAAGCTCAACCCAAATGCTACATTTCCTCTCCTAAGCATTTTAATTCTCCAAACAGATTCTGAACTTGGAGGCTGCATGTGGTCAAACAGGCCTTTTCAGAATACAGATTACTAGAGTGAGTGTTATGTTAAAGGACAGGAAGTAAAGGGTTGAAATGATGACACATAGCTTATGATGGATTTTCTTTCTAGGAAACTTAAAGAGATTAATTGTAAAGTGTCACAACATAACATAGCATTTGATGAAAATGAAAAATATCTGGTTTTGTGTGTTCAGGCAGCTCATGAACATAACTAGATGGAATACGTATGAAATTCATATTTTTATTAAAAGAAGCAATAACTATCACTGGGCTTTTTAGATTAATGTTTGGATTACATCTGATTATGAGGAACAGGTGCCTCACTTGAAGCTGTTATCATGTCATATCTCATAACTAAAAGCTCAGGGTCCGTAAGACTTCTAAATTGCTAGCGGAAGTGATATAGCTAATTCAGTAAACATTACAGTTTTTTCCTATCAATAAAATGAAGCATGCTCTCCATCATGGGCTTAACAGATTTGATTTCCTGGGATTGCCATCAGCAAAGATGTAAAACTCAAGTCATGGTAACTGGTGCTCACAAAGCATTAAACTGCACTTTTTTGTGAGAGAGTAAGGATAGAAATCCTTTTTTGCATTGCATATTGGAAGATTACTGACTGTTTGATGGCCTTATACTTTAAATTAGGTAGGCTAGTTGTCTTCTTTTTTGATTCAGACCTTTTAGGCAGAGTTGCCATGTGCTGTTAAGTAACATATTCCTTTTTGCAGTGCATGAAACAGCCCCTGCTCTTGCTTTATTGAGTGCTTTGGAGAAAAAAAGTTTGCACACAACTGAGATATTGCGACTAGTATCTTTGGGTTTGCACTCATCTTGCTCACAGACTGGATAGGTTCAAAGCTGGTAATTGTATTAGCTAGGTAGTATAGCTGAGCAGTTCTGCTACTACTTCACTGCTGTCCAAGAAGCAAAGTATATGAAACAAAGCTCATTATCAGCACAACATCGTGTGTCTAGTGTCTCACCACTGACATGCTGACACATCAAAAACTGCTCTATCACTGTGTGGACTCTATGAGAGAGATATTTTATTTTATCTAACAGGCAATTGTATGAATTGACAGCTAAAACACATAATCCCTCCTGGGACATCCCTGTGCTTTGCTTTGAACTCTTTCAGTTGCTGTTTATTCATATAGCTGGATCTAAAGCTTTGGCTTTTGTGCATTGGAATCACTTACCCATTTGTAATCCTTCATTAAAACACGTCTGCTTGAATTGATCATTGCCTTGTCTATTTTTATTTTATCTGTTTATATATCTGAATATACTGGTGTATTTGCACTGCAAAAAGCAATGCAGAAATTGGTAAGCTAATAAATCAATGTTTCATTAAATAAGTAGCATACAAATATCTGAGGCAAGCCTATTTCAACCAACTCATAGAGACCTTTTGTCTGCAGCATTTCATCAACAGGATCTTATTACAGAGAAATTTTTTCTTGGCCATTCTGTGGTGCGAGAACTGCACATAGAAATGTCACATTGGTTATTAAGTACAAGAAACGCGGATTTCAGGCTTTCTTATTCCTAACCCAGACTTCTCCAAAACTACCATAGGTGAACAGCTTCCTGAGAGTCCACATACAGTACTGGGGATAAAATATTGGCACTAGGAAATAAGTGAGAAAAAAAATTGTTGTCCAGACATGATTAAACATCCATGGCAGTTGACATAACTATCTCATTTAGGATTCAGTTCTATTCTATTATTGTACAGGTCTGAAGAGTTAATATTTAACAAGTGGGTCTTGCCATCCATTTGCCTTATCCCACTGATTATTGTCTTCATTTTTTTATCTGAAAAGAGCAATTTTTCTCCCATGTTCTCTTCCATTGAAAATGCTGATTTGTCTTTTAGAGCACATTCATTGAAAATAATTGTGTAGATTCAACTCTTTCTGTGCAAGTCTGGGTGCTGTAGCATTAGCTGCAATAGTTACAGTTGCTCTCTTACTCATTTCACTGTCTAATATATTCACCATTCTTCAGTATTTTGAACTGAAGAGCACCTTGCCTTAGAAACAGGCTCCATATTCTCAGATGAAAACCAGAACACATGCAAGCAAACATAAAGATGAAGAGATGGTTTCAAAATTTGCAGCTCCAAGAGCTTTCAAACAAAAAGAGGACGGGCATACTCTTGTTACAATAAACCACATAAAACCATGCTAATTGCAGGCCACTCTTGTTCCATGGACTTCCACGTGCCCTTCAAGGGTTCTTTCTCAATCAAGCCTTGTCATATTTGGTCACTTAATATTTATTTTCATCTTGCTGAAGGACCATTCACAGAAACAATAGATTTATCTGTGATTCAGTAGAGTTCAGCAAACCACAAGGCAATAATCGAAGCCCTCCCATGACAAAAGCATTAAGGGAGTCTGCACTACTAACAGTTCATTTTATGTCACTGTTCGCTTTATCATCAAAAATATTACTGATGTCCCCCTTAAACTGACAAAAAATAATGCCTCAGAAAATAGCTAGCTTAATCAAAGGTTTATCTGGATTTCTTCATTAATTAGAGACACTGCATATCCAAGTGATTTACACAAAAACTGGTTAGAAAGAAAATCCATTTAAATGGTGATCATGCCTTCTACAATAGAAGATGGCTTTCATGCCTGCCTCTTTTCTCTTTCTTTCTTTCTCTTTTTTTAGGATAACCTGCAAGACCAGCAGGCAGCCAGGAAATCCATTCTGCCCATAACTCATGGTGTCTCCTGAGGATAAGGTACCAGGCTGCCATCCTGGGTACCTCCCCAGCAGATATTGTGACACTGATGAGGCTTCAGCACCACCCTGTAGAAATGGGACCAGCCGATGGCCAACAATCTCACAGAGACAGCAGAAGAGCTTCACTCATCTGGTGAAGAGCTTGCATGGATGCATCTTCACTATAAAAACCAGCTGGATGCACAGTTACCATTTTCTGTAGACTGAGATATCCAACTGATCATCCGAGTTGAAGTGATGGAGTGAAGTCTGGCACAGATGCATCAAGGGTAAGATCCTGCTCAGAAAGGTGAAGGCATGGCCAGAGGTCTAAAGAGGCGTTAGCTCCTCTTTGTCACTGCCTCTCCCTGAATGCTGGATGAAAACCTCATGTCTCTCCTTCCTTTGGCTCTGGGGAGATTCAATACTCCCTCATCCCCCAGCCCATAGCTCCACCAGAGGTGGGATTCATCCAGTTCATCACACTCTTGCAGTGTGGACTGTTCATCTCCTAAGGATAACCTGTGTAAGAAACAGAGGAAGGATTTCACCCTGAATTTTACATCTTGCATTGAAAGGAACAACTCTATGTTGCTCCTCACTTGCTGAGACATTCAACAATCAACTCTAAAATGCTCAATTTGAAACTAATCTCCTGATCATCCTTCAGATTAACATCTTTATATCTTTTTACTTTTTACTGATGATGGTTTGAACAAAGGTTATAACCTTTTGCACCCTGAAATCAATACAGGAGAAAAACCAAACAAACAATTACAA
>JAOEHY010005573.1:71829-100057 GCA_025447955.1 Psilopsiagon aurifrons | reverse complement strand
AACCTTACTGAGCAGGTTCCTGAAGAGGCCAAAGTCTGCTCTCTTGAAGTCCAGGGCAGTGAGCTTGCTGCACGCTCATCTCACTGTCTTGAGGATCTCAAATTTGATCAGGTAGGTTTTGTGTGGTCTGGACCATGAAAGTGAGGTCACATACTAGTGTTAGTGGAATTCAGTTGTAGCTGCAGGCCATAATGATTGTAACTATTAACTCTGTTATTAAGCAACATGTACCTCTGTATAGACACTGATGTTTCAGACTGCCACATGAACTCAATAGATTTCCTCAGCTTTCTGTGCTTCTTATTTAGCACAGAACTTGTGGCAAAATGCTAGTGTAGGTACAGAAACACTCTCAGGAAATGCATATTTAGACATAGAGATGAGTTTGTGCTTGGTCAGGCTCTGAGTAGTGCGAAGGGATCCCTCAGGATCTTTCATAAGTACAAGCTATTGATGCAGTACTAAGATCAGTCAAATTTGTGCTTCTAGGACAATAAAGATGATAGTTTAAAAATAAAAGTGAGTGCTATATAGTAAGTCTAACTATTATTTCCTAACCAACATTTAAAATTGCTGTGATTTGAAGGACACATTTCTCAGTAATCATGTTGTTATTAAAGAAAAAACAATGCTGGCTGAGAGAAGTGTGGCTCTAGAAAGATAATCATAGACCACCCAAGCATAGTTTTTACAAGGCCAAATTTACTAAGGAATGCCAGAATGTTACCTCCTGGGGTCACTGAAGAAGAAATTAGTGTCTGTTCAGTAGAGGCTGTTTCTTAAGTTGTAATTCCAAATGAAAAATAAAGGGGGAGTGGGGGGTGGGGATGGGTAAATAAAGGATGGTAAATTAATATTATTGTAGTTAAACTGTGATTCTAAATTGCCTTTGCCAAAATCTTTTCTGGGAAGTGCAGTGTTACAAATAAAAATGCAGTCAGTAGAAAAAGCCACACTACCATGAATACACCCATATGGCATGTTGCAGTATAGGCAAATATATAGATCTTACTGAAAAAAAAATAACAAAACCAAACCACAGAAGCTGAATGATACAAGGAGCAAAGGTTATTCTTCTGTAAGGATATATTCTGAGAATCAGCTATCCAAACAGTTATGCTGCCACAGATGTTTTTGAGGTAATTGACAGTCATGATGCACAAATGCTACTTAAAGGGTATTACGGAGTTAAGGATGGAAGTGGCCTTTCAAAGTTGCATGGCACTGAAGCAGGGGAGCAGGCAGTGCAGAAGAACAGATGAGATTCCTTATTGCTGCCTTTTACTTGCAGCAATGGCTTCTCCAGTGCAAATTTTTGAGCCTTCGTGCTGCAGTAATGCTGACAAAGAGACAAAGAGGTTATTTATTATTTTTATTTGGCTTTAATTTGGAGGTTTTTTTCTTTGTTTGTTTATAAATAAAATTCCCATACATTTATGAGTATCCACCTTTCCCAGCCTGTCCCCAGTGGACTGAGGAATAACTTTCCTGTGCCTCGTTTGCAGTTACACAGAGCCTCCCAACCCCATCAAGTATCTGATGGTTTTCTCTGGAGCTGCTTTCTTCCACATAGGGTGTCCCAACATGTTTCAGGCAGTTGCACAGCCTGATATATGGCTGGTTCGAAAAATAATCTTCTTGAATTTGTGATAGAAAATGGCTCTCTTTTTTTATTTTTATTTTTATTTTTTTTTTTTATTCTCATGTCAACAACTCCCAGGCTTATAAAAAAAAATTCCTTTTGAGGTACAATAATTTCCTGGAAAAGTTGCACATTGCAAGTGTAATGCCACATAAGTTACGAATGATGGAAAACCAGGAGTTCTACTGGAAACTCTTTGACAGCTTTAACTCCAGAAGTAGCTAACATCCTAGTTATGACATATGGTCCTCTACTGTATCAAGAACTGAGTCTGCTGGTATAGCAATAATAGCCTATAAGCACCTGCATCAAACTTCTCATAAAATACCAATTACTCAGTACATTTTGCAAGGCACACTTCCATAAAACTCCAACAGCAAATGAAAGAATAACAGTGAAAGCCAAAAAACTCAGCCCCCAAACCAAACTATACCTTTCCAGTCACCATCCAGTTTCAAACATTCCTTACAGAGAATACAGCCAGCTCTACAAGAGTGTGCACAGAACACACTCCTCCCTGCAACAGCCTTCACCAAAGTTTTATTACTGCCCTGTGCAGAATTAAAATAGAAGAAGAAAAAAAAAATTCCACAGCAAGGGACTTAAAGAACACAGGGATCAGTCTCATTAGGGAAGAAAGGAGAAGTTTATGAACTATATTTACAGAAAAGAAGGCGAGAAAACGAAGAAAAGAGTACTGTACCAACTCCACTAGGGAAATAAAAGAGACGACCAGCCTTATACCAACAGAAAGAGGCATAGAATGACTAGAAAAACAACTATAAAGACATCGTAAATCAAACAGCATAGAGTTTAGAACATCAAAACCACAGAAATTTTCATCTATTATTAATTATGATAAAAAATTCTATCTCAGAATATTTTACACAGCAGCTGTTGCCAAGAAAATCTACATCTTCTTGAGCTGAGAAACTTTAAAATCAGAAGCAAATCTTTGCATAGCCAGTGGAGATAGCATAGACATTAACACAGTATTTCAATGTCTTCTTTAAATTTTTCAGTCAATTAAAAATACACATATGAAATACAAAAACTACATTAATTTTATTTTGTCTTATTTAAATATTCAACTAAGCCCCAATATCCTGGTGTCTATTTTGTGTGTGCATGTGAGTGTCAGGAAAATCGAGTCATGTCTCTGAAATTGAGTTATGGTTGTTAATCCATGTGGATTAGTAGTTCTAAAAAGTAATTTACTAGTTTCATTTTTTTCCTTCTAGTAACTTGGATGAGGTTGAGAGCCATTTTTGAAGACGTTGTCAGAGTTAGGATACATCCGATTTGTTCTCTGAGTTTGCTTCCCTAAGAGTATTGGTTCAGGACTCGGATTCATAAGTGTAGATGCTTGACTACATTTTCTGCAGCAGGACTTTGACAAGAGATGGGATTGCACTTTATGCAGCTTGAGGCTTTGGCCTCTGTAAACCACTGCAGCTCTTCACATGTTTTTTGTCTGTTAACTTAGACTGCAAATTCCTTGGGCCAGGAGCCACATCAGTATTTTAGCAACGCTTAAAATAATGAATAGAATAGACTATTTCAGTTGGAAAGGACCTACAACGATCATCTAGTCTGACTGCCTGACCAATTCAGGGCTGACCAAGATAAAGCATGTTAAGAGCATTGTCCAAATTCCTCTTAAACACTGACAGGCTTGGGGCATTGACTGCATTCCCTGTTTCTTCTCAAACCAAACTGCAAATAGCTGAAATTAAGATATATATAGATATAGCTGAAATGTCCATGTTATCCTGTCCATCTGTTTCAGTGTGGAGTAAAAGGATCAGTTTTGATGATAGGAGAATTCTGGCCTCCATATGCACTCAGTGCTTGGCCTCTTGTCAGGGAATCATTTACAGCCATTTAAGTGGCAAATTATGGTTCTTGAAACTGATTAGTTCTTATTTGTCTAGATAAAAGGTAAGACATACAAAAGCATTATTAAGAACTAACTTGATAAAACGGAATGATCCATTTGATGGGTGGGAGGAGAATTTTCAGGGGAAATACCAATTACAGTAAAAAGCAATAGCCAAGTCAACTCTCATGGTTAGTATTTGTCAACAGTGTAACACATTTGCATCAGTCAGGAAAGTCATCGAAGCTGTTCACTTGGAAGAATTGCAGTCTCTTGTTCTTGAAGTAGCAATGAAATGACAACCTATAAAATGCTTGCAAAGAGTTGAAAGGAAACATCTCAGGCACTGCCTGGAAAACGTGTGACTGAGGCTGTGAGAATAATTGTTTTTTTCAGCTAGAGTGCCGAACCTAAAAAAGAGGGAGAGAAAATAAGTTAGAGTCAAACCAAATGGGACTTCGTTTTTTGTTTTTCTTGCCAAAATGGAAATCTGAAAACATTTATTTAGTGTAAAATGCAAACATACATTCCACTTCATCCAAAACAAAAATGTTCATTTTGAAGCATGAGGAGAAAAGCAAAGGAAATAAAAGGCTGGGATTTGCCAGTTTTTCAGAGGTGGCAGTGCCTTTTACCTTGCAGCTGGTATGTGCAATATTGTATATACATATGACTTATTTGAAAAATGACCCTCCAGCTTATTACGTGACCTTAGCACAGGGACAGAAAGCACAGGCTTTTGCCAGGACAAAAGGCTCTTCCCTAGCTATTTCTATTCCCACAACACAGTAGGGAGAGGTTAAGGTTCCTTCCAAGCCTAATGTCAACCTAGACGCTTCACCTGGCTACCAGCTCTTGTCAAAGCAGGTGTGCTCCATGCTCTGTGTGCGCTTCTTTTTTTTTTTTATCTTGGGGAACATGTGGAGCTGGATGTTGAACGGAGCCGCCTCAGCCACAAGGCTAAACACGTTTTTCTCCGCAGCTCTCTCTTGCTTTTTTGCCACAGTGGTTATTTAAGTACTAGGTAATACTTCAGCTTCATAATAGTGTGCAACAGCTCTCTTGAGAAGGATTTAGAGCAAATTAAGCTAGACAAAGAAAAGGTGGTTTGTCCTAGAACACACAAGAGGTCAGTTGTGCAACCAAGAACAAAACTCAAGTCTTCTTAATCTGAGTCCAGTCCGTGAACTAAATCAAGTATCTCTAATTTTTAATGAAATTTAACTTCAGTCAAGTATTTCATAGCTGGAAGGTGAAAAAACTCCAAAAATACGGACCATGTGGCATATTCCCAGCAACCACTAACAACGAACATATTTTGAGAATGCTTGCGTTAAATCAGTGAGCATTTCTTTTTAGAAATAAATGGCCAGCATCATTTGGTCTTTACATTTCCTAAACTACAAATGGCTTAAAAGCTTTGAAAGTTACACTCAGGTTGGGATAATAACAAAGAATAGAAGGAGCTCTTTTTGTGGTAGTAGAAGGAATGAAGTGTTACGTGTAACTGCCATCACATATCTAACACATAATTTGATTTGCGTAAGCAATTGTTAACCTTAACTCCTTAAAGTTCAAGACCATGACAGTTGCTAGTGAGGTGGGAAGCCAACAGATCAGAGAGACAAAATAGGCAATATGCTTAATGCACTAGAGTGGCAGACTGTCTGGTGCTGATGCCCACAAGTGGACTCAGATTTTCAGCAGAACTCTTTTGGCCCAGCAGTTTTCTTGTGAGGCGTGTGGCCTCACTTGTGAGAAAACTTTGCCTTGTTTTCTTGACTTTGTTGAAGATCTGATAACCTTTTTTGTTGTTGTTGATTTGTGGGTGGGTGCTCTTAAAAATTTGTCCTAAGGAGACTGCTGAAAACTTTGACTCCTGACTGATGTCAGGAGGATGCAACATATTTTATACAGAAATACAACTTATATTGAAGAGTACTGCTGCTTTCCCAAAGAGCAAGACAGAAACAGTCCTTCCTTGGTGGGTCTAAGCTCCTGTTTGAATGCAGCCTTTAGGAAGGAGTTTTCATATCTGTTAAGTTTCATGCATGCGGAGTAATGGCTATCATCTTATTTAAACTTTGGGCCCACTGTGACTCCACAGCCAAAGAGACAGACGATTTGCAGTTGAACTTTGTCAGTGAGCTGTAACACTTGAATGATGGATGCACTGAAGTACAGGGAGAATTTCCAATCAATTTAGTATGTTACAAATTCATCTCTACCATCTATCTTTTAAAACCCCCTTACTTATTTCTTTATTTGTTTGTTTGTTTGTTTAGTTATTCATTTATAGTAGGTAGCTCATAAAATAACTGCATATAAGGTCAGATGAGTATGGTTGCATACTTATCCTATTATTCAGTGATCACAGGAGCCTCCGTTACACATAAAAATTTCCCAAAACTCTAATGAAAAAGTCTCTCTGTACCATGTTGTCTCAGACCAAGTTTGTTTCCCAAACTTTGGAAAACTGAGTTCTGCTACATTAAGAGAAAAATTATTTTGCTTCTCCTGCTGTATGCTACATGTTAAATATGCACACATTTTAATGTATTCATTTTCTGTGACCCATTGATAACTTTTCAAACCCCACAAGGGGATATGTCTCAGACTTCAGGAAAAAATGACCTGGTTTGACTCATTTGCTTAAACCTTTTCTTCCTTATTTTCCATCATACAGTTAACCAGTTGCTTGGCATTAATCATAATTGAATAAATAGTAGCTTATGACGGGTTAAGCCATCAAAAATTCAGCTGCTTGATGGGCTTTCAGTAGGCATCTGACACCTACTTGCTGCTATAGGTAAGACAAGAAAAAGAGATCTGCAGATTATATGTATAAAACTAGAACAGTCCTGATTGCAGCAGGAATGGAAATTTGAAAACTGGTTTGCTAATTCCTCCCACCCACATAGAAATACAATTACTACTTCTTAGTTTCTTACCTTCTTTTTCTTAGGAGTGAGGCAGAGGGAGTATAGATAGAAAGAGAAGGTAAAAATAATTGTAGAGAGTGAATATTGGAAATAGATATACAGAAATTTAATGAAAAATGTTTTTGGTATTTCAAATCTTGCATAACTAAGAACCATTAGAAATGTCAGACATCAGCCTATTCATGCAAAAATTCCTACTCAGTTTGAAGAGGAAGAAGCTTTACAAGTTTGAAGAGCACTAGAACAGGTACTGTCCTACCTCAGTGCTTGTGAAATTTCATTGCTACTGAAGTTGCAGAAGGTATAAGTCAAACCAGGACTTGGCCCACTTTCTTGATGGTAAAGCAAAGCTTTCTATGATCTTATCATTATGCAGAAAGAAAAGATTGGAGTGGGTTTCAAACCACCCATGCAAACTTTCAGTAAAACACATGAGCGACTGGGTAAATGATCAGCCTTTTAGCACCAGCATTTTTACTATGCAAAACAGTATTTTGGAACAAAGTCTACATTTCCCTGCAAATGGTTCAAATTCCAATATTCATGAATTCTGTCTTTATTCTTAGCATTTAGCACTGTTTTCGGTAGTGTTGGAAGACTAACAGGGTCAGAGACCCGATCCACACTGTGCGGTTATGTAGTAAGCTACTCTCCTTCCCACATGCAGATTCACAGTACAGTTTAGATTGAAAGAGATCCCCAGAGTCCATCTAGTCCAATGTCCCTCTCAAAGCGCTTCTGTTCAGAACAGATTGCTCAGGAGTGTGCCCAACCGAGTTTTGAATATCTCAAAAGATGGAGATCCCACAGCATCTCTGGCCAGGAGTTCCAGTGGGTAATCACTTCCATTTTGAAAAAGTTTTTTGTTAAATCTGACTGGAATTTCCTATGTTTTACCTTGTGTCCAGCAGCTGTCTACCTACCACAGCCGGAAAAAGTCTAGATCATTTTTAAAATGGCTAGAATAATGAAAATGGCTGTAGTAAGCCCCACAAAGCTACTACTTATCTATTGAATCCTGCATGTGAAATCAAGTGAAAATCCTTTGCAATTGGCATCAAAACTTCTGTAGATCTCAGGAAGGCTGAAATTTTGTTCAGCCACATTTGTGGCAAATCCAGGTTTGTTTTTTTTTAATCTTTTTGAATTGTATAATTTCTGAATCATCAAAGTAGCTGTGAAAAATGTGCTGGTTCTAACTTTATATTTTGACCCTTTTTCACTGTCAGTGCATATATGAACATGAGTGAAAAAAAAATCAGAAAGAAACTGGTCTGAAATTCAACGCCCCTAGTAAATGTGAGCTGCTAAAGGAAGAAAAGTGTGTAGAATGAGCAATTTTGTTTATAAAGTCTCTGGCAGCAAATGAATGTATCTTTCCCCATTGTCATCATTAGAGGTACCTTTCCTTCACTGGAACCTCTTCTGGAGTAGCTTTCATTTCATTATCATAAATGCCCTTACCGTGCATGGTTTCATGCACCAGGCAGAAGTCCCTGAATAACAGTTTGTGCTGTGGAAAATTAAGAGAAAATCTAATTCTGTCAGATTGGTATTTTGCTTATCAAAGAAATTAAATATGGAAAAGGCTTGTCAGATCATTGAGCCATTCCTGTTGCGAAGTGGATACAATCCCCAGCAGAGAATGCCCCTGATTTTCTGATGAAAATGCCTTTGCAGGGGCGAGTGCTCTAGGACTCTTTCTCTTGGAAAGCCGGGGAGCCTCGTGGGCTTGCAGGAGAAGAGGGCTCTGGTTAGGGGGGTGGAGACAAGAGACTGACAGTCATTGGGAAGCCTTTTGGCAGTGCAGTGAGGAGTGCGCAAATAATGCCACATCCTTCCCTGAGTGCTCCAGCACTCCCCTCAAGCAAAGCAAGGCAGTAAATCTTGTCTTTGTGTCGTAGCCCATATAATTTCCAACTTCACTTTCTTTCCATGCTTATCCAGATTTTACTGAGTCTTGGCTCAGTTTTCACGCTTTTCCAATTTTTTCTTTAGGCTTCCACTGTGCAGCTGCTGGGCTTGTGGGCCCACTTATACAGCTCCTCACAGTGAACCTCCCCCTCTTTTCCTGGTCCTAGTCACAAAAACAAAGGAAGATGAGGCAAAGCAGACTTGTTGCTAAGCCCACTCTTCTGTTGCAGAGATCTGATGTCTGAGGTGCTAATCTTGTTCTTTTGATTTGAGGAAGGATAATAGGTCGTTTTTCAATATTGTTTCTGTTTCATTAATATGTATGTTGTCTGCTCCTTTATTTTTTCCCCCCAGAAAACCCTTTGAAGATACCTTTGTAGCCTCTCTTCTGCTGCAGGCCTGACTTTGACTTTTCCGCTGTTCATTGTTTTCCTCTGTGTTTCATGTTCTCACTCCATTACAGCCACTTGGCTGTTGCAGCGAGGGCTAAAACATCATCCTTCTGCTTTCTTTCCATCTATTGCAACAGCACCTTGTGCGTCAACCTCATTATGCGTAGAAAACTACACCAGGACAGAATTTTTCCTAGAAATAACACTGATGTCTCAGGAGGTGTCACTCTTTTTTCATATTCTCTCATCCCAGGCAAGATGAGGACACAGTGCAGCAGCTAGGGCCAAAGGGGCAGAAACTCTCAGTATAACAATGGCTGAGAAAGCCATATGCTAGCATGCAGTGTTTTTTTAATAGGGTACATAAGCCCTATTGCACCCATGCACCATGGTGTATCTCTTGTATGCACAAAGGACTCCAAACAGCATCTAAGGTAGCCCCTAGTCCCCCTGCTACATGGCGTGGTTCCTCTGGGACTCACTAAGTGAGAGTGCTGCCTATGCCCCCTGGTTTACTGCATGTGGCCCTGGTGAAGCAGGTGTCACTAAACAGACTAAAATAGGAGCCCATCGCTACCAGGCAGTCATGCCTTTTAGGCATCCGTATTTCTCCCAGAAGTTAGTACTGGACAAACCATCCTTCATTTACTGTGCTGAAGTCTGATTGGTACTGTTTCCAGGCACATTAAAATAGTTGTCATACTGAATGCCATGAAAGGGTGAGACAATCACTATCTAGTTCTGAAGGCTGCTTGTGATGAAAAGAGCATTAAACCACTTGATTGCTATGTTTCTTTGGAATACATCCTCTTACTCACCACCCTGTGGGCATCTAACTTTCTTTTGTTGAACTTGTTTCTGTTCATATGATTTCATGTGCTTTGGGGCATTTCAGTATTCTTGCTGATGTTTTTTTTTCTCCCTGCCTTTCTTCCTCTGTACCTTCTCCATATTTTTGTAGTATATTCGGCAAAGCTGTGGGTTACACCCATGTTTCATCTTGTTGTTTTTGTCATTTATTCACCAACTGAGCTCAGAGGAATGGTTTGTTTTTCAGTAAAATCTGGGGACTTTTTGGTTTTTGTCTTTTAATAATTTTATAGTTCTGTTGACAAAATCAAGAGAAAATTGAATGACTTGTCCATGGTCACACAGTGAGTCATTGCTTCTGTCAAAATAAGAATCTGCCTAGAGCTGCCGCAGTTTGCATCTCTTCATGCCAGCCATTAGAGGACCTCAGCTCTTCTGTGAATTTGTCACAGATCTAAATGCGAGCTATCTTTTACATCACCTGTTTCTATGGCACAGACTAAGTTTCACAGGCATATCTATCGACCACACTGTGTGGTAGACAGTAGCAATATGAAGCACTGAGATAAAGCAGATGTTAGTTCCTGGCCTCAAAATAATAGACTAATAAAGACCTGCAAATCTCTGGTCTAGGATTCCTGTGAGAAAAAATCTGGGACAATGAAGGAAGGGGCTATGGAGGTCTTGAAATTTTGCATTTATCCTTAATTTTCACATCTTGCTGCAGTCCAAAGCCAGAGTTCCCACATGTGATGTGAGCCAGACCCGCTGCCTCCGCTCAGACCCAGGGATCTATCAAGCTTTGGAGAGCTGAGCCTTAAACGGAGACAGAATTCGCTAGTAATCACTGCTTCAATGCTACTCCTAGCAGCAAATAAAAGAACAACATTGCCTACAGAGGCAGAAGAAACTCTGTAGAAACAGTATCTATGAGTTTATGGTTTTATAAAATAAGCAGGGAAAACTAGGTGGGAAACATTACCCGTATTCCCACTACTCCATCACATTTCTGGCTGGGAATTCAGTCACAGAAAAATTAAAACTATCCTCAGGCACAGAAGGCTATTTAACAAGAGGACTTTTTTTTTTTTTTTTTCTGTTCAGAGTCCTCCAGTGATTTTCCAGTGATGGTGCTGTTTTTGTACAACCTGACAGTACATTTGTCTTTCTTCATTAACTGTCATAGACCCTCTGACCATCAGGGTTCTACAAACCACAGTTTGACGATGCCTCTTTCAGAGCGGTTGGACCAGAGAAAGAATTACCATCTTCATTCAGTGTGGTCCTTTGATGCTACCTCCTAAGGCAGCCGAGGATGTCTGCAATGGAGCTAAGAGCTAAACTCACCACCTCTGACTACCATTTCAGTGTAAACCTGTAAATGCTTACAAGCTTTAACAATGAAAGACGGAAAAGCCCACCCTGAAGTGGAAAAAAGTACCAATGTCCTCACCTTTTTTTATAGGCTGAAAAATAATCAGTCTCCAGTACTCCTAGTCATACCTTTTGGTGGTGAAATACAAAGAAATTAGAATAAGGCAGCACAGATGATAGAATTACCATGGGCCAAATGAAAGACTAATTTAAGTCTTATTTATAGACTGTAACATTCAAATTTCACTTCATCTTCTTTAAGCCTTTTATTCACTAATTCTTTGAAAGGAAGACTAATTAAGAAAAGGATCCACTTGGCAACTTATTAGTTTTAAAACCTTTCTTCTTTACAGTTTTGGTCACTATTGCTTCCATAGTCTTTTGGAAATTTTTCTTCAATTTATTTAAGAGACTTCAGTTGCCTCAAACCTTTTCATTTTAGCTCATTTAAATATATCAGCTAGTTTCAAGACCTGATAAAGATGAATGCAATTAAGCTTAGAGGCTTCATGAATACTAGGCAAAGAGCTTTCTTTTTTGACAAGACGGTAGAGCCAAATTAAAATAATATCTGGTAACCTTCTGAAAGTACAAATATAGGAATTTCTGACTGTAATTAATTTTGTATGGGGATTATAATGACTTACATTTATGTACAACAAGTTAAAGAACTGATGCAACAGAATCGTGTGTGAGGCTGTATTTGTATGTGTATACATGCGTAATGCAATAATATAATGTGGCAGTGTATGTTTTATTATTTAGTTTGGTGCTGAGTTTCCATTGTCTCTATCCACCCTTACAATACCACAGAAGAAGTGAACATTAGCAATAAAATTACTAAGCAGGCTAAGCCCTGCACACACTTTTCCAGCTGAGCATGGGGCCAGTTGGAATGGCAGATCCAAAATAGCCGTATTCCATAAGATAATACCTCTGCAAAGTTGGCTTTTCCACACCAAATTCAAGCTGCTATGTAAGGCAGTTCATTAATATTGTGCCAAAAGGAAAAATGGAATAGCAGAGGTAGAAACAGAACCTGAAAACTCTGAAGTCAGAACCTGGCATTCATACTCACCTAGAAAGCCACATCACCTCCTAACACAAGCTTTCCTCAAGCAAAACCAAACAATTGGTCATTATTTTGCATTCTCAGACACCTGAGAAGGAGGAAAAAGCAGAAAAGAGGATTAAAGTGGGGCAACAGGGGTCAATGAGATTCATTAACTGAAGTTGTAGGAACTTCATTAATCAATGTTTGAAGGCCAAAGATGATTTAGGTATACTCTGATTTTTGAAATCAAAAGGTTTTTGGAAACCAAACTATGAAATAGCATTCATAAACAGAAGAAGTGCCAGAAATAGTAGATGTAACCAGGTGAGTACCTACTTTATTTTATTTTGAGTTATTTTATTTTATTTCATTCTATTTTACTATCATTTAATTATTTTTTTTTTATTTTTTTTTTCATTATGAAATAATGTCTACAGCAGTCTGGTTAGGACAAAACGCAAATACAGTGGTCTTACTTTTTGGTTTCTTTCAGAAATAAAGGACAGTTTTCTTAAGAAAAATATACTTTTCTTTTGACAACATCTGGTCAGAATTCACGATGTAAAGTAATAATTAGGAAGACTTTCCTCACTGGAAGAAATTATAAAATCAGGAAGTCTCACCAAATTTGGGTGGGAACATCTGTCCCTTGACAAGCCCAAATTGGATCATAAAAAGACCTGGAGTCTGACTTGATGGTTATTTTTTCTGCCTCTTATGAGTTTCAAGTGGCTTATGATCCAGTCTTAGCTTGTTAAGGATAAAGCCTTATAGAAGAAGGGCTGTTTGGGTCCTGAAGAGCATCCTTAGGCTAAATTGCTGTTCACTAGCTTTCACACAATTTGTTAAGCATATAGTATAAGTATTATGGGAACAGTAGTATTAATGCCCAGCAACTAGAGAGGAGAGAACTGAAAACCAGGAGATTTATGCTGTTTTCTCTACTGTGCTGCTCAATAACTTTGTGATTTGGGGTTGAATCTATTCTTTTCCATACCTCAAGTTCTGTAAGTCTGATTCTCCTGACATACATCACAAACTTGCACCTCTGGCTCTGCGTTATGCCAGTAAAATTAGTTCTTCCCCCATTTTCTGTGAGCATGCATCCATTTCAGAGCCCTGTTGATACAGGGGCTGAAGTCATTGGCCCACTTTTGCAGACACTCATTCAGGTTCATGAATGTAGGGAGCTATCTTTTCAGAGGTACACAACAGCAGTATGAAGCATTAGTTATTTTTTCCCTGTTTGCCGTTTGCCTGTTTATTTGCTTTAGCATTGACTTTACAATTTAGCTACTGGGTTTGTAACTGAAATATGAAAACTTTGGGAGGGAGGTTGCTGGACCAGAGTGAGGAGCAGAGCTGACCTTGAATGAGACATGCCAGCCCTGCAGAGAGCATACAAATGTGTTACGCTGTATAATATGCAGAAAGGTCCTGAGGTCGCTCCCCTCTCTTTAAACATCAAAGATGGGATAATGTGTTTTCAACATTAAACATTCTATAACAGTCTTGGCAAAGGCGGAGAATTGTCTCTGGGATCTGCTGCCACTGGAGGTCACAAAGTCAAGCAGTAAGGCTGGATTTGAAAACGGAGAGGAATAATTTTGTGACCAGTAATAAAATGCATAGCTACACAAGCTAAAGTAACGACAAGGCCACAACCTGAATGCAGAGAGATTCAGGGAGGAATTCCCCTCTGTGCCGCATGGAAGCACTGCACACGTAAGCTGGCAGATTTGGCGGGTGAAGGGGTGGTGTCACCTTGTCTTGAGGTAGCAGATAAATCAGACTTGATGGACAAGAACACTTCTAGTTTCTGAGAATATTTTTCTCAAAGTGGAAAAGCGCAAAATAAGCGCTCCTGGTAACTATTTGCAAAGAAGATGTCTCCAAGGACAAAAATCACTTTTGTAAGAGCAGAACATTTCAGGGGGTTGGACTGAAGGTTTGATTCCTTTCTGTGGATGTATAACAATTCTGAAATGCTTACTATTGTGTCTGGATGTTTGTTAGAAATCAGGAGGTGGGAGTGAATTCCTGGCTTTACAACTTTTATGAAAGAGTTTGGCTGACTTACGTCATATCCAAGGAAGAGAAGCATGGAAAGATTGGCTTTTTTTTGACAGAGAATTGAAATGAGATGGCTATATGATGAAAAAGAAGTGCATGTTTTAGGAAAAGGGGCATTGGCAAAAAACATTGCTACTCAGTTCTGTAGATCCATGTAGCTGCACGCTAAATAAGCAGTGATGACTCCATCAGGCACTTCGCTGAGTGTGGCCAGGAAAGCATTTTGCTGCTCAAGGCAGGGTGGTGGCCATGAGAGTGGGAGTGGACAGTGTTGATCTCTTGTTCCAAACTACATCCCAAGTGAAGCTTTTCTATTGTTTTGCTTCCAGACCTGTTGGCAACAACTCTAGCTGCTTTATGCCCTGACATAATAGTGACCACATCTTCTGTTTGAGCTCCAGTAAGTCCTTCTCCTGTCCACTGGGATTCAGTACTAGATATTTTGACAATGTGATAGTGTTACCATACATTTTTAGACCTTAATTTCTTGGAGGGCTGTTTCCAAGAGCTGTAACATTCTGTAATTGTTCGGCACACCTGTTTCCAAATACCTCAGTGTGAAACTATTTGTTTTTTCCTGTGAGAAGACTATAGTACAAGTTCTGTTAAGTCTTTGACACCTAGCCAAAAAATACACCATTTATTTAAACTTGAGCATTAAGGGCTCTATTCACAAACATACTAAAAGGGATATTTCACACTTTTCCAGTAGAATTTTAAATGGAAATGAGTGCATTAAAATATCACCTAGTCCAACACTGCAATAGGTAACTATGGGATAATGTGTTGAAACTGAATGCACAGAAGATGGAAGAAAATGAATATTGTATGTATAATATTTATTCTGTATAGCTTTAGAAAAAGTGACATGAAATATGAGGACTAGACTGTAGCCTTAAGCCTCTGCTTCTACTTAGGGAGTACCAAGAAGAACAAAGTATCTTTTAATGACAACTTCTAGAGCCACCATAGTGGCTTATGGTCTGGGAAAGATCACACAATATTACCTCCCCATCACAAAGAAAATCGTGCTGTACAGGTTATAGAGTAGCACTAGCATCTCCACTAAGTGCCAGGCTTTCTGTGCATCTAATGGAGTCTTCCTTTTACACACGAGGGTTGCCTCGGAAAAGTTCAGTGATAAGTGAAATTATCCTTATATGCATATTGGGAAGTTTTTAGATCCTCCCATGCAAAAGATTTCACTTAAACATAAGGTGGCTATTAGTAGTAGCAATACTCATAAAGTTATCCAGCCTTTTCAATATTCAATCGTGCTGTTTTGTTTTATCACCTCCTAATATAACAAGAAAAAAATGTATCTGAAAGGATTGCAATTACAGTTTCTCCAGTGTTAGGCATGCTGATGGCCCAAGGACACTAAAGGGGTTAAATACCTGCCCATATTTGCTCCTTCAACATGAAAAAAACATCAGCTAATTGGCTATCAACATTGCTTAATTGCAGGAGTTGTTTGTGCAGCAGAAGCTAAACCAGGTTGCGTTTGTAATGTGCTTGTTAAACACATGCATTTCTTCTGGCTGGGAGGGTGACTCTATATATGATGCATATTTATATGTGCCCTGAAGCTCGTCCTCTTCCATAGGGGATGTGTCTTGTAAGCCGTCCTTCACCGTGGGGGAAGTAGGTTTTCCTCTGTGTTCAGTAAACATATTGATATTTCAGTCACCTTTTGAAGACATCAAACATAAAAGAAGGGCTGCAGATCTTCTGCCTTCTTAGAGAATAGACACTCTACTGTTAGGTACATAAAGAGCACAATATATATATAGCATCACTTGAAGTGACCTTTCTTTTAGGCTGAGAACAGAAAAAAACCCAAAACTGAAAGAAAATGAGTATAAATGTAAAACCTCTGTGAAAGAGCATGAGTATACATCTTTTGCAGTACATGTTGAGCTTTGAGAATAAAATGGCCTCCCAACTGATTAGAATTACAGTGCATAAATACAGAAACCAAAAGGTGTCACAATCTGACAACTATGTAATCCTTTATGTATAAAGAGAATCAGCTCAGGTTATGAACCAGAAATGCAATTGAATAGCTCATTCTAATTTGGGCATTATACTGTACAAATGTTTAGAATTTTCCTAATAAATATGTGCCTGCCAGCCAAATTTCATTTTCAGGTGTCAGTAAAGTCAGCACATCTCCACTGTAGCATAACTTCTCAAGATTATGGCTGCACCCCAAAATTTCAGCTCATATTTCATGTATCTTGAAAGTAGTGTGGTTGGGTTTGGTTGCAAAGAAAACTGTGTAAAATTTGAATTGAGTGTAACCAATGTGGAGCGGAGCTTTAAGAGAGATTAGAACGTATTTCACATTTCTATCCATGAGGTTTTAGCTCAGATGATCAGTACGTTAAAAATACCTTCATTGATAACGAGGTCATATCTTTTATAAGAAATTAGAGGGATGATTGCAGACTTGCATAACATATTGCGCCTGGAGTTATTTTATGATACAAGAAGCTGGGGGAAGGGCAGATTGGAGACATCGTGCAATTATTTTCTTGACTAACCAAGAGGGAGTCAAGCTCATGGAAAATCTAAGAGGGGACCACATTCAGGGGTCTCAGGGCAAAGTTTCCAGCAGCACTAACTGCACAGCCTGAAATTTGATGGGTGCATTACATGTGGCTATGCAATGTGGATGTAGCTTAATTTTGAGAACTAACTCTTCCTTTTTCCATTTTTTGCACCCAGGAGAGTCTCAGAAACTAATAGAAAGCTCATATTTAGTAGGCCCAAACATCTTCACTCTATTCTGCCATATTTTTTAACCCATTCTTAAAATATTTTGAGGTTAGAAAATACGAACTCATTCTAAGCAGCATGCATTTCACAGCAGTGTTTTTCAGAAACAGCCCATCCCAAACAAATCTCCAGTAGGATGGAAGCCATTTAAGGATAATTAAAGCCAGACTGCATATTGTGAAAGGGTCCTGTGTCTGCTTCAAAAAGTCAGTGACAAAGTACAAGGAAAGCAGGAATCTTTTAGACCCCAAATGCTGCTGGAGATACTTCCCAATCCTTCTTATGTGTACCCCTGTTTTCTAAACATGTGCAAAAACTACAGCTGGAAAGAATGCAGTTTTCTTAACAAAACTGTAGAATCTTTATTATATATAAAAAAAAAGAAAAGAAAACAAAAAAGAAAAGAGTAAGTCTTGAAAAGTTTTGGCATGAAGGTGGTGAAAGCTGAAGTCATTTGTTTAGCCCCAGAACAGGTATGGTACTGCTCCAAGAACATACCTCACTTCTGAGCTGGAAGGACCACCTGTGGGGATGAAAGGGCACTTCAGGACCCAGGTCCATTCAGCCCTTGGCTTCCCCACTGAGAGTTCCTATATGGGTGCCAGTGAGTGCCAGTCAATCTAGAGGTTTTATGATGTAGACAGGCATCCAGCAGGAACTTGACTGGGTTAATATTGTTTTAATAATGTTCTTCTGGTATATAAAACTCTACCAAAACCTCACAGTACTATGGAATCAGCACTTCGAGTCTTGATGCGTCTGTGGAGAAATTGTTGGTACAATAGGAAAAAGCTGCAGTCTGCTGAAAATCTGCCCTGTTTGGGATCAAATTTTCTGCTCTGTACCTTTATCAAATGACACTTATATAAATGCAAAATGCTTTCACATTGAAGCAGGTAATTTCTTATATGAGAAAGGTCAATAAGTGACCTTGCCAGTGCCAAATGACAATACTTTGTAATGCAGTAGAAGACAGGAAAAAAAGACTAAACAATAGAGCAGCTGGGAGGGAAAAAAGATTCTCCCCAAACTCTAAAACGATCAACATGTGTCCTATAGCATGGACTTTTCTTGACTTCTGTGCAAAACTAAAGGTTATCAGAAAATGCCTTCCTCCCACATGATACAAAGTTCATAACTATTCTAGCATTCTGCTCAATTCCATTAGCTTCCAGTAATCATAAATAATACTACTCAGCATTTTTCATCTTTGACTTATTAATAAACAATTGTTCCTTTGTCTTGATGTGATGTGTGTAGTCTTATATCCAGTAGGGAAACTGAGGCATGTCAGTCGTTATTCCAGAGGGAAAAAATCATGGAGTAGAGTCAGAATTTAATGCTAGTCCTTCTCCCCTAATTCTCTCTGAAAAGCAGTGATTACAGCAACACAACAAGATTTGAGCATTCTACTGTGATGACACTGAATTGATTTAAATTCTATTGTTCCAACTGGATGCCTGTATGATTTCAGTCAGATCACCATATTTAGCATTGCTGTGAGCTTGTGCAACTCCCACATAAGTCACTGGGAGTTATGGCTGGGTTATACCAGGCCTAGACTTGGCACTGAGGAAACATCCCTCATGATAATGAAGAGAACTGATTTCAAGTGAATGCTAAAAATTCCTGGCAAAGTAATGTTTCTCTCCTCCTGCCAAGCGTCATCAACATAATTTTTTTGGGTGGGTTCAAATCTCTGAGAGCAGAGTTTTCCATTACACTTTCCGAATTGTTAAAAATTGGGCCTGCTATAATACTTGAGAACTAGCCTGTTTAGTTGTACTTGTTACCATAACACCAGGGTGAAATATTGCTTTTCTCTCAGCTGGTTAAGCTGCAGAATACAGTAGCAGCCATCCTAGTAATGTCAAGGCATTAGATGAAGGCAAAGCAATCCACAGTCAACAGAATGAATGGAACAATTCACACTGTTGTACATAGATATAGAGGTTAAACCCAAACACATGAAAAAGAGATGCTGGAAGCACTTGGGAACAGCTGGGCCAGATGAATAACTCAATTGGATGCCATGAGGAACAAATTAAACAACTGACTGGAGACCAGGCTGCTCCTGTGACAGACACTTTAATCAGGAAGTCAAAAGCTGATTGACAAGATGAAAAGCTGGATGACATGAAAAATGGAAACAGAAGGAACAACACAAGAAAAGGGCACCCTGGGTCAGCATGCTGACAAAAATAATCAAGTACGACAGGCCATAATCCAATCTCCGAATGTTTGGCATGGTGCTAGTTATGAAAGTCTGCAGCCAAGAGGGAAGAAAACTATTATTAAGTGAAGGAAATTATCTGCTTTTCTAGAGCTCACTAGTATGTGTTCATCAGAGATTCTCTTTCTACCCACAATGTATTATAGATATATACTAGAAACAGCTTGAGTTGAATAATATGAAATAAAATAAAAATAAATCCTTTATGTAGAAATAAATTACTTTTGCAGCAATATTAAAGTAAGTCATTGCTTTTTCAAAAACCTGCAGCTAAACAGGTGTTGACACTGAGTAGGTGTGAAAAGTGAAGCTTATCACACTATATGAGCTTTTTCTTTTTCCCTACAGCTGAATGCAAAGCTATTGCTTTCAATTTTCAGTAGGAACCTGTTCTGACTAAAGTTTTGAGACTGGCTGTGTCTGGTGCTATACCTGCAAAAACGGAGGGAAATTCAAAATGCCCCAATTGTGTACACTTAAGAAGATGCTCCAGCACATGCAGTTGAGTTATGTGCCTCCCAAGACCAAGGGGCTGCAGTGTGATAATCAAAGGTAGAATTTAGTATTCACTGGCTCAAGACCCAGAAGAAGAGCATCCTGAAGTTAGTGTTCTGAATGTATAATTTGATACTTAAAAATGTAGGGTTTTTTTTCCGGAACTGCCAAAGAGTTTGTGGCAAAGAGCAATTTTGAGTTGGTGGTACTTCTGGAAATAAGGTTACTTAGAAACCTTGTCTTGTGCACACATTTCCTCCCCCAGACCCTCCAGCTATAGAAAGTTTGTGTTTATTGCTTTGAGGGTATATAAACACAGATTCTCTCATAAACAGGATAAATCACAGTGAGTTTACATAGGTATGAGAGGAAAGAAGGTGACAACTTCAGTGCGACTTCTCTCAAAATCAGGATGAAGAGAGCTTCCATGAGGGAGCATTGGATCTTGCACTCTAATATTGAAAATGGGGAACCAGATGTCAGAGTAGGTGCCTTGGCAAGTAGAGCTTCTGCACATCAGGTACTCATGAGTATTGGTGTACACAGAGGCTTGTGTATATTTGTGAATAAAGAAACATTAACCACAACAGAGCATGCCTTGGTAGGCTCTTTTATATTGTTTTAGCTTCTTGCCTTTTGTCTCCTTATTGAGCTAATGACATAGCCTTTTGTTACTGAAGTGCATCTCCCTGAACGTGGAGCAGATACTGCTTGAAAGAAAACTACCAGTAAAAAACCCTGCCAGTACCAAAAAAAATGGTAAAAAAGGAAAATGCTGAATTGGAGATTAGCTTGTATGTGTAGGTCTTTTTTCTCTTATCTGCTTCCCCTTTTATTGCCCGTGTGTTTAGGATTTTTGTTACACTTTCGTGGCTTTTTGGGTCTCCCTCTTTTCCTTTACTTCCATTTTTTCAACACTTGTCCTCTGTTTCGGAGACCTCATAGATTCGGGTCCTGGTTTCCTCAATTCTCCATCTGTTTTCCTATACAATGGCAACAATCACCAGAACAACAGATCTTCTAGTGATACTGAGCTGTGATGAGGTTGATGTTTACCACCAAACAATGGTATAAAGCTTCCTGGAAGTCTCAAACCTGCTGTTGAAAGAGATAAATCAATGTTTTAGAGGGTGTGGTAGGCTTAATGTTTTATTTTCGTTATCTTTGTCAGTTCCTACCCTGGAATATGCCTTTGTGATGTCTTTCTTTAAGGCTTTTTATTCTGGCTATTCGTGTAATGTGTTGCAGAAGCAGGACATGCTGTGCTCTCCTCTAGGAACTTGTATTCGTTCTTTTCTTGTTTTGCTGCTCTCTTACTTGAAGATAAAGGTCGTACTGACAGGAAACATAGTATATGCTTGCTGCTGGTGCTGGTAAAACTTGCAATAAATGAGCTTTGTTCTTGATTTAAATTCTGGTAGACAGATGTTTCTGCATTAGAGATCGTATTGTACTCAAGACAAGATTTTTTCCTTACTGCATGAAGAAATAAAGACTTCATATACAGGGGGAGTGAAGTAAGCTGTTTGCCCCTACAAGCAGATCTCTGAATTCATGGGCATAATGTAAGAGAAGGGATTGTGAAATGTTGTGCTATATCTGCAAGGTGAAAGAAGACTGTATGAAGACTTTTGAAAGCAGGATTTATCAGCCTGTATCATATCCTTATGAGGTAAACACAGCAGATTTTTAAACAACGCATACATAAAATTATTTTGGCCAAGGGTGTGCTAAGTTTATGCTGTAATAAAAAATGATGCATTTGCTGGGCAGAGGGCAGAATGTCAAACTCCCATTTCATAGTGGTTAGGGTTATGAGTCCTGCAGCCTAAATCACCATAAAATTTTCATTTAAGAAACAGTGAAGTAGGGTATGTGTAGGGTATGTGTGCCAGAGAGAGAAGGAGGGAAGGTATTTGTAAAGTTCTCACAATTCATCCAGGGCTTATTCACAAGAAAGATAGGCTCCTCACTATGATGACTTCAGGTTAGGTCAGACAGTTGATTTTATCCAGCTAAAAAGACCTATTTTATATGAGTGCTATATTCCAGGGTTTTCAGTGTATGAACAGTTGTATTAGATGAAGGCGAAGAAAGTTCTTAGTGTATGATATTTTAAAGTCATTTCCAAAAGAGAGGTTTTGTTAAATTTTGGTTTATAATACATTTACTAAAACATATGTTTCACATACTTCTAGAAGTAAGTTGTATAAAGGGATGTAGATCCAGTGACAATGTAGGCTTTGTCCTGAACTGAAATCCTTGCAGCATGGCCTCAGTACAGGATCAGGACCAGAGAAGTGACCCAGAGCCAGGAGACAAACCAGTGCTCAAAGGACACAGAATCTTTGACCAGCTCAGATTAGCACTGAGCTTGCAACCAGCTGAGTTGTCAACAAGCCACCAGTGTTCACACAGCAAGCAGGTGAAAATGTGACAGCCAGAGAAGAGATGAGGTGTCAGGGCAGCACAGCCCTGCACATCTTTCCTTTGATTTACAGGTGTTAGGGGCAGCATCACCAAGTCTAACTCCGCTGATGTGTAATGAAAAATGTTCTAGAGATCAACATTCTCTGAAGTGAGAAAATAGTATTATCCTCTAAGCACAGAGATAGTTTGAGATTTTAAGATCTTTTTTTACATTTTGAAAAATAAGCAACATGCAAAAGCCCATATTAAGCAATGGATGGAGAATTTTTTGTAAGAGTTGTTGCAAAAGTTGGAGCTTTAAGAAATCATGTTTAATTACAAAAGATGTCTCACTCTCTAGCTGTCTATCTATAGATCCTTATTGGCATTAGGCAGTGTTGTTAACATTAACCGTGAAGAATGTAGGAAGACATATGTTTTCCCCCATAAGAAAGCAGACACCTCTTTGTTAGGTTGTATTCATAGCAGGGCTGATTCATAGCTCTTACACAGTTTAGAAATGAAATAGAAAAGTGTGCAGTATCTAAGCTAACGGAAATACAAGTAGCCATTGCCCTAGCTGCAGTTGTTCAAGACCTCATTTTTACAGTTTTTAAAGGAAGTTACAGTCTGCTTGAAGACACTTTGTGGCCAGACCCCCAAAAGTTTCGTGTTTTCAGAGAGTGACCAGTATTCATCCCTGCTTCTAATTTCGTCTGTCTGGTCTCGATACCACATACTGGGTACTAGGAGAAACCTCTATTCTTTCTTTCTGATAATGGACATCTACAGTCTGGCAACCACAGCACCTGGCCTAGGTGCTTGTTGTGGTGCCCTGTATCCCATCCCAATCACTTACATGCTAGATGTCCCAAAACCTCCAAAAGGTGTGAACCTTTTGATACAGTCTCTCTTAACTAAAACAAGGTAGGTACAAAGAAACGAAACCTTCAGATTTTACAGAATAGTTCTGTGTACCACTTACTCTGCTTTTGGTAACACAAGAAATATATCAATGGACATATTTTACCACCTCTAGTCCTGCAACATGACAGGGTATTTTTTTAAGCTGAAGCTAGCACTGATGGGGAGCCTTCATATTCTGTTGCAGTGCACTATTGGCTGATAAATAGACCTTTCTTTAGTTCTGCATACTTGACTTGAAATCTGTTTTATTCTCTCAACTTTTATGTTCATCTTGCATGGCCTTTGTCCTACAAGTCATTTATTTTAAAGCCACACTCATTTGTTCTGCTCTTCATAACTATCACAAATGCATAATAACTAGTCCACCTGCATTCACTTGCTCCTGGCTTACCCGTGTATATATGTCCATGCAAGGTCAAAGTCTGGATAGTTTTCAGACTGACAACCTTGTAATGCCAATCATGATTCATAAGCTGCATGATTATGGATACCCCTCCCTAAAACACTGCAACCACTATGAAATAATTTTGAAACTCCTAGCAACGTTATCACTTCAATTTTCCTCTGAACTCACCCATCTGCTTATTAGCTAGACACAGATCTGCCTAACTTGAGAAATCGAAGAAAAGGAAGAAACTATGAGCCAGAATTTAGGACTCTGCTTGGCTTAATAGAGTGGCCTTTAGCAGATAGCTTTCAGTTGGATGCAGAAAAGACCTCAGGCAACATAGCATCCAATGTTAATTCAATGTAATGGCATCTACAGTTTTATATGAGGTTCCTAGATGGCCCGTGCAGTACTGCCCGTATGCTATGGGAGGAGGCTGAGCTGTTTGAGGATGGGAACCACAAATATCAGCTCTCATTGCAAGGCTGTCTGGCACGTACTGCCATGGTGGTGAGAACACCATCTCTCATTGACCCAGAGGCACTCAATCCATGGAGCTCTAACCACCAGGTTGCAGGGGACTGCAGGGCCTGAAATCCTATCAATAAAGTTTCACTTTGGCTGGAATAATTAAATGTTAATTGGCCGGAGCAAGTGAGAGTGAGGGAATAAGTATGACTTCATAATCCAACAACTATAGCACCCCTGGAAGACGAGTTTAGCGGAAGAAATCTGTGTCCCAGATCCCTCATTAATTACTATATTACATTTTCTTTACGTACATGCGTGTAGATGTAATATAAAGTATATTGATATAATATGGTATAATCTAATGATATAACATTAATTAGCCATTACAGCAGGGACAAAACTTATGCCTCCTCCCTTGGGGAATGTTCTAATCACATGGCAATGGAGTCATGCTTATTCTGTCACTTGTATTCTCTGTGGCCCAATGAATACTTCATTAGTCCAAGTACACTGGAACTGCTTCAAAAGAGGTTTGCAACAGCCCTCCTTGTGTATACAATATGGTCCTATGGTTAGAGAATTCACAATGGGAGATGTAGGTTCCAGTCTTCGCAAACAGAGTATAAAATTATATCTGAACCTACTATAGCCCTGGTGGATTCCCCTTACCACTAAGTTACGAGGTGTTTGGGGAAAGGTCAGACAGGGTTTTCTTTTGAACCTTTCTTGGTGTTGTGTGGGAAGGCTTAATCTGAGAGGAGTGCTCCAATATGCTATTCCAATTCAAATGTTGATGGGCAGGGTAAACAGATGTCATTTAGCCCTCAGTCCTATAATGGGACTGCCTATTGGCTGATGTGAAAACTTGGAAGTCTTAAGCAAGTATAAAGCAGACTTTCAGATACCTAGAAGATTTTCTGGGAGAAACATAGACAACCTGTGTGCCTTCAAATTGCATAAGGACTAGTAGCCAACAGGAGATGGGATAGAGACTTCATCATTCACAGAGGAAATGAGGCAAGGTTTAAGCAGCTAAATCTGTTGAAAGTCTCCCATTATGCTGTGGACAGAGATTAATTTAGCAAACAACTGTGTGCCTTAATAGATTGCATCATTCACATGTTCACTTTTTCTCTGTGCCATTATTACTATCCTGATTAGTTTCTGTGAGCACTTCCTAACCTGGAATAGGCAAAATTTAAACTATAGAGCTTTAAGAAGTGGTTTCAGATAGTGTGTCTGAGGTTAAATGCCATAGGAGGTGTGAACAACCTGTCATCCAGTAGTAATTTAGTAGTTTAGTGTGCAAGAGCACCTGAGGCATGGGGTTAAACCATATCTAAATCAGGAAGAAGCTGTCTGTCTAGAGCCTTACTATGCTGCTAAGTTCTTTCTTTGCAGAACAGGATAATCATAGAATCATAGAATAGTTAGGGTTGGAAAAGACTTTAAGATCATCTAGTTCCAACCCCCGTGCCATGGGCAGGGACACCTCACACTAAACCATGCCATCCAATGCTATGTCCAACCCGGCATTGAACACCACCAGCGATGGAGAATTCACAACTTCCCTGGGCAACCCATTCCAGTGCCTCACCACCCTTACAGCAAAGAATTTCTTCTGCATATCCAATCTAAACTTCCCCTGTGTAAGTCTGAACCCATTGCACCTTATCCTCTCACTACAGTCCCTAATGAAGAGTCCCTCCCCAGCATCCCTACAGGCCCCCTTGAGATATTGGAAGGCTGCTATGAGGTTTCCACGCAGCCTTCTCTTCTCCAGGCTGAACAGCCCCAACTTTCTCATCCTATGGATATTCCTGATTTCTTTTACTTTTGATAGGTTTTAGAATAAGTAAAGTAAGAATTTTATGGCAATAATGGAGACCAATTTTTAGGACAAAAATGGATTATATTCTTTAGACTGGTGTGGAAGGAGATATTTTCCGTTGGGAGTAGCTTTGTATTTTGTGGAGTCTTGTGTCCTCTGTGTAGATTAAATATAATAGAGGCATCAGTTGGACAAGCTTTCCCCACCTAAATTGCCACTGTGGTTCAAAAGTTTAGTCTAGGCATCCCTCCTGAGGTGCTTAAAATATTTCAGCATATTGCTGCTTCTATCACAGTGCCTGCTTACAGCCAGCCTAGCTGCCATCAAGTGTCTAGTAAGACCAGGAACAAGGAAGCTACTTGTTTCTGATGGGCTCCCAAAACCACTAAATGACTGAGATTTTCAGTCACTTTTGAAATATTACCAGCAAATGTGGAGAAGTTCCCTGGCAGAGCTGTTCCGGAAAAGCTTCCTCTGCAAGCGTGCTATGCTGAAATAGGCCTGACTTTCTTCCAGAATAATGACTCCACCTGAGGAGCTTAATATAGCAGAATAGATGAGTAGTCTAAAGAACCTTCTAAAGTCAAGGTCCCAATGAAAAAAAATCTTTCTCTCTCTCCAGTATTATTTTGAATAGACACATCATCTCATTAAAATCAGGAAGCATGTGGCCATTGATTTCAATGAAGGATCTTGTGTTTTGCCTCTATTATGAATTAGCATCAGCAAAAGTTCTGGCTGAAACAGAATGGTTACAGGAAATGTTGCTGGCTGTAAAACAAGAGTTCTGCATTATTCTAAGCATTTGCTGTGATTATTTTATAGTCTTTCAATCTTAAATGGGACTGACTGAAACACAGGGCACAAGGGTGAGAGAAGTAGTACTCCAAAGGTGATATGAATGTTAGCTTAATGAGCTGCCTTGACAAGTTGCCTTTGTTACTGTTGCTGCACCTTCTCTATACAGAGGACTGCCTCACTCTTTCTGCTTTACAGTAATAGCTTACTGGAAAAACTTGTGTATTTTTAAGAAAAAAAAATCAGAAATTATTTTTGCTTTGGAAGGACCAGATTGAGATACATTGGGCTTGATTTTGAATGTGCAGAGATCCCATCAGTTCCCACTGTCACATATGAGCAGTGCAGGCTGAGGCCCTCAAGAGAGAATTATTGCTTGAGCTCTTACCTGTGCACATACCTCTCCTGAAACTACAATATTGCAAAATCATGGTAACTTTTGAGAATTTTGAAACAAACTGACAAATTAAACGATTGCTGAATGAAATCAGGCCCAGTTACTGCATTGCTTACTTTCTGAAGTGGTCTGAACACACAGGGAAGATGAAGCTGCTTTGGTCCTAGTTCTGAAAACAGTCTTCTTAATTATCCATTGCAATGGAGTCACCATTTAATTAGGCCAGATAAAAGTAACACTACATAGCTTAGGAGAATGAATACAAAATTTAAATTAAAGAAGCAATGAGTGTGGGAAAGCAAAGGAAATGACCTGAAGTGGAATTTTGGTGAGGATAGCTTAAGCTAACAGCTCTTTTCTTGTGAAGAAATACCACAGGACTTCCAATTACCATTGTTGGGAGAAGGGTGACTGGATGAAGTACTCATAATCTTGTGCCTGCTCCAAATCAAGTCATATCCAGCCCTCTTAGCATTATGCTAGGGTAGTGGCTCAATACTGACTCAGGCATTACAACATCAGTCAGCATTTGAGGGCCTATATGCCAGCCTGGCAGACATCTTGCTTCAGACTGTCAACAAGCACTATGTGTTACTGTGCTTGAAAAGTTTTTGCAGAAAATCATTAGTGCAACATGCATTGGGAATGCAGCTTAACCACGAGATGTGAAGTACTGTTTTTTTCAGGCAAAGATGCTGGGCAGATGCTGTAACTGGGAATGGTGGCTGTGCAATGTTTACCTCCCTTGGTGACTGCCTGACACAGCACCTATGATGCTTTTGTGACATTACAAATATGTCAGGAGGGGTATATTGGACCAGTGAATGTTTTTCGTCTGCTGACAGGGTTAGAGTAGTGTTGCTGCCCTGGCTTCCAGAAGAAAACTCTTGCCAAAGTTTTAGCTCAAGCAGAAGTTCCCACTTGTCAACACATCCTGTTTCTGTAGGCCTGTGAGGGAATATTTATGAAAACAGCCGTTCATCAGTTTTCCAGTTACAGAATGGCCTAGAAGTTACTTATGCAGTTCAAGAAGCTTTCTGGACTTGAGCAGCTATACAAGGCCTATTTATTTTTTATTTTTTAACACAAATTTGGCAGTTGATTTGTTCATCAGATAGTAAGGTCTTTTATAGCCACTCTTAAACATTTTCTCAGTGTAAACCACCCCTACCAGACAAAAATGTACAAGCCACTTCCTCCCACAGCAGTTGTTTACATGGAAAGGGAACATTAGGAAAGTATTTAAGGTATTTTTAGCTGCCTTTTAATACAGTTTAGAAGCTTGAAACAAGGAGCACTGTGGTCTAGCCATATGATGCTGTGAGCTGATGTATAGCCATGCAGCTGCAAGTAGGTGGAGATGGCAAAGGTCTTTGGGCAAGTCTCATCTCCAGTTATTCACTAGCAAAGCAGTTTCC